>DWJK01006247.1:0-10608 GCA_018248815.1 Croniades pieria auraria | reverse complement strand
AGTGCGTTTTAAGTTTAAATATCACTTTCTAACGGTGAAGGGAAACATCGTGAGGAAACTTGCACACCTTAGAATTTATAAAAAAAAAATTCTAAGGTGTGTGAAGTCTGCCAACTCGCACTTGGCCAGCAGGATAGACTACGGCCTTTATCCTATCAATATGAGAGGGGACCCATACTCCAACAGTGGAATGATAAATGGGTTGATATTTTTTTTATCGCAAGAAGTAATTTACGTTACATTGTTTTGAGTTTGTTCGAATTTCTGTTTTGAAATTGTTTTAAACAAAACATTCCTTGACAGGGATGGAAATAAATAGTGATGATATCACTTTGCTATATATATTAAGCATATAATATTTATGCCAATATTTCAAGTACTTCTTGTTACTCATATAATTAACTTTTGTTATGACTGAATTATATCCAATTAGTCATGATTTATTACAATTATTTACGCGTATTTATCAATATCATGAATTAATGTTTAATTGTGTGAAATTGATTGGAAGTTTCAATTTATTCTGACTGGAAATTTTAATAGAAAGGCCGAAATTCAATCTACCATTATGCGAACGTCTAAAAGTCTATTACTACACATACTCGTATGTATATACTATACATATGTATGTATGTATATTTCATAGTGTATCCATCTAAATAATGAGACAGTCATCATTTATGTACCCATGGAATCTGTTTATTGGTGTTCTAGAGTGGAATCCAAGTTCAGTTTTTTTTATTTCAAAGCTTGCCATATTTTGCAGTGTTGCCAAAAGATTCATTCGGGTTTTATTAACGACGTAGAAAAAGAATCTGGCCCTTTTTTTCTTTTCGAAGGTTGTTATCTTCAAAAGGTATCCAGTATCCTGGGAGAAATACCGAGTTATGTATGTGGAATTTTTACCGCACTTTAACCCTCGGAGGCCTTCCTCTGCGTTAATAGGAGGGCTCCGGTATCTCCGACGGAATGCACCAGTGCCCTCCTAGTGTGACGCCGCTTCGGGCCGTAAACCGAGAAGACACATGTTGTCATCTCCCCATGCCTACCGATTCTTACAACAATATGCAGCCACACATATTGTCGTCCTTCCCGGGATCGTTGCCTGAACGGTTAGAGCTCCCACTCTAATCGCTTACGGGAGAAAAGACATTTATTTGGCGTATTAAGTGTTTATTAGGAAATAAATTTAAAAAATATTACTAATAAGGGAGTAAAATAGGGAAAGGATAATTGAAAGTTAAAGTTAAACAGGTGATATTTTAAATTTACACACTTAGTTCACAAGAAAATACGATTTTTTGATACGAATTGTAACATCAACTTCTGGGCCGTCGAAGCTGCTGGGAAAGCTATTAAAAATATATAAAGAAAACCACACGCGCCCTACAATATTCAAATTGAACAATTCCGTTACGACAAAGAAAAAATTCGAAAAGCTTTTATAGTTTTTCTATTATCATCTTTTCTTTCTGCCTCGTTGGTCGAGTGGTTGCAAGCGCGATTGCCGATCGGGAGGTCCTGAGTTCAAATCCCGGGTCGGGTACTATTGGATTTTTCTAATTTAAAATTTCTAGTAGTGACTCAGAGTCTAGATTGTACCCGGTGTATAGCAATAGGCTCACCACCTACTCCATGAGACTTAAACGTAACTGGTGAAACATGGGAGTGTACTACACTCCTCTGCCTAACCCTTCGGGGATTATAGGCGTGGCGTTACCTTTATCTTTTCGTTCGGGAATTGTTAACTTTAAAAAAAGTCAACTTAAAACTAAACTTTAAATAAATTATGTTTAAAAAGCCTAAAATTCAAAACTGTTTCTCTTCTGTTGTCGTTTAATGTAACTGAACTCTACTCTGCAGGTGCTTCGGTCGAACCCGTTTTTTGTACAATCGAATTTTATCATTAAAGTTTTTGTGAATAAGTTTTATCTTTTGCACTTTTACGCTTGGCTTACTGTGTCTTCTTTACTTATATTATTAGACCTTTTTTTTTAACTGCGGTGAGTTTATCGTGTTCATTCTCAATAGCTTCAATATATGATAGAAAGAGACAGAACGTGTAATGATTAAAAATAGCGATTGCTCGTTGATAATTTCGAGTGTTTGTTTATAAAGCCTTCACGTTGTATGACTGTAGCATTTGGACAAATCTCAGTATGATTTACGAAAAATATATTTTTGGTCTACAATTAAATAAATTTTTTCATTTATATGTTCTTTTTAACACGCTTTTTTATATGTATTATTTTTACAAACATATATCTGTGCTACGTTCGGGAATTATTAACTTTGAAAAATTTAAACTTAAAACCGTAAAAATTAAACTTGTATTAATAATTAAAAAAAATATATTATTCCGAACAGTTTCTCTTCTATTTACTATAATATTATATTAAAGAACAAAATTTTAATATTAACAAACGTGTAGAGCATCTATGATTTACGCACCGTCTTATTCCTTAAATGTAGAGATCACTCTACAGTATAAATATTTCTATGCAATGTCAATTACCCTTGATTTTATCACATATATGTAATCGATTCGGTATTGCATTTGATGTTTATCGTGTTTAAATCAAAACACATTGAATTCTATATTACAGGTTTAATTTAATGTTTTTAACAGGCATAGAATTCTTGAAACAAACACAGACATACATAGTCTCATACTTAAATTATCTTTAGTTTCATGTATGTATATTGATTGAAAAACAGGTCAGTTATATTCCTATATCGGTGTTGGAATTACTGATCGTTCTTATGAGATGTCTTTTGTGAATTTTATTTCTAATTTGCGGGAATGTGTTGCTTAAGTGAATGTTTAGCTCTTTTGACTTTGTTTAACGATTTTTATTAAATTTTGTTGTTTATTTTCTTTTCATAATTCGTATTCAAAGTTTTTTTTTTACTTAAGCAATCCATTACATTTAATTAAGACGGACTAAACGAGATTGTAGTAAATACCTAAGCGAAGATAACTCAAAAAGCAGTCATTGTTATATATACGTATGGAAACAAAAAAGTGTGACTCTCTAACGATATGAAATCGCAATAGATTAAAATTCTAATTAGATATAATAAATACTCACGTGTTTCGGAGAGTTTCTTAAATATAATATTGAAATATTTAAACGTAGTTTGTTACAGAGAGGAAACAAAACGCGCGTACGTAAATCTGTTTACTCTGTACGTACAGTCGTAAACTAAAACGAGATAACAATACTAAACTTTTAATACGTTCCTTCACCGTGTTATCATTAGGGTGAAATATAAAAAAGGGTTAATTAAGCAAAAACATTATTACCTTTTCGCTAATGGCAGTCCATTCTGTTCCGCCAAACTCCACAAGTCAGAACAAAAACAACCAAACAATCCGTTCGAGATACGACGGGGTAACTTAACTTTACGTGTAAACGTTACGCCATTAACCAAAATAACGTGCGTTTTGCCGCTAAACCGCGATGTCTAAACGCAGACTCGCGATGTTAGTGAGTGTCGGTACGCCCGCGTCGGACTCATGTTAGAACGCAAATGGCCAGCACTCGTGAACAGTACAATCGCTGTGGCGTCACACAAAATGAAATTAAAAATGGAAAATGAAGGTGTAAACCGTTCTTTTAAGGAATGTACCTGAAAATGCTGTCATTACTCATTTACTTTATAATAATTTTCATCATCATTTCGTTATTTTTATTATATTCAATTATGGAACGGCAAATTCTATTATTCACCGCACATGTATGACGAGACTGAAATGTAGAAGCAGGTCAGATCTGTAAAGGTATATTTAGCACTCGGTGCTCACTGCCTGCCTCAAAAAAAGATTATTGGTATTGTACACTTTTTTCATCTAATTGTTATATATGTGTGATACTACTGAAGGCTTGTCTTATATGTATATAAGTGCATAAAAACTTATTTGTTTGGGTTAATATACTATATAATAATATAATATACGAATACGAGAAAAGAACCTCATTGCAGTCCTCTCATAAAGTATTATAACTATCTTAAACACAAAACGACCTAACAATTAAAAAAATCTTTTTTTGAAAACCTACCCTCTTTATTAAGCCATAATAATATTCGGATAATTAAAAAAATATGTCATCAGTACACTTGGATCCTGACGAACTAAAATATTCTAAAAATATTACACACATTTTTCTATTTCTTTGAGTTTAAAGAATGAAATCATATTGAAAACCACTCCATAGTGGAACGATAAATACTGGACAGACCAGACCATCTATAGAGACGTCATTGATCGGCCGGAACAGAGAAAGTTATCTTACATGCTCGTAGTCATTCATAGTAACAATTTGAAAGTGTAAGGTCGATGTGGACACCGGGTCGAATTCTCGTTAAGGTCAATGGTGTTGGACCCAATTTTTCGGCGCCCTGTATAACAATATCTAAAGCGGATTGGATTATATGCAAATGTTATATGCATGCAAATGCGTATTTGCATGCGTTTGCATGTTGCGCATATTTCCGTAGCTTATTGCTATTTCGGCAGGTTTCTATTTTTGAGTCACTCTGTTGCGTAATCACAGAGTAGGTTGTATTTCACATATTTTGGATAAAAATGTTAAAAATCTATTCTTTTTAGTTCACTGCCTCGTTGGACGGGTGGTTGTAAACGCGACTGCCGATCGAGAGATCCTGGATTGAAATCCCGGGTCGGTATTTTTTTAACTTACATTTCCTAGCAGAATTTTCTAACATTGGCAGAAATCTGGATCTGTGCCCGGTGTATGGCAATAGGCTCACCACCTATTCGATGGGACGTAACCGTAATACTGAAACGTGAGAGTGTACTACACTCCTCTACCCTACCTTTTCGGGGATTACAGGCGTTCTGTTTAGTTTACATATGCTTACTTAAATTCGTATCTTCTATACCAAATCTAAGGTTTTATCATTATATTAGTAACTATCATTATATCATTATGCTAGGTCCCATACAGGGTACGCAGATAACATCTATTATCAAATATCTTCATGCTGCGACTCTAGTGGTGGTTCGTACCACCGCCGATACCACCTACCCACCTACTTGCCGGCCTAGTCGGTTTCCCCCTTACGGAGGTTAGAAGACCAGGAGTTAGGATATCTAGAAGTACTGTCTACCTACTTTTTATGTTGCATGTTAAGACCCTAGCAAAGTTTTATAAAAAATGAGAAGGTACATATTAGATTTTATTGATCATCCTTTTTTTGAAAACTTCAAACATGTTATATATAATTCTTTTTATTATAACATGTTATATATAATTCTTTTTATTACGTTAATATAATTCTTTTTATTATAAATGACACAAAAGGGTTGCTTAAAAACCTGTTCCGCTTAAGCCTGATAGAGTATTCTCAAGGCTTACTGCAGCTGAAGGCAGCTGCAGCGTTGGGGCGGAAATAGTTCCATTTTTTTAACACACTATGTTAAAAATGGAAGTATGATTTAAAACTCGCGAATTTCTTTATCTACATCTACCAGTATCTACTTAGTATGAGATAGAATGTTTATCTCAACATTTCAGATAAAACTCAGACTACTCAATTTACATGTGTAGGATGTACTTTTAAGTTTCATTCAAATGCAAAACACAAAAACTATGAGATGTTTTAAAAAATTAACACGGAAAATTACTAGGTAATTTAATTATTGTTAAAAATCTAGCACTTGGGTAGCGCAGAAAGTGTAATCTCTTTCTGAATGACCTGTGTCCAGACGTGGAACATTAAAACAGGTATGACAAAGATGAACACTTGAGCATTGTTGTTCGAGTGGTTGCAAGCGCGTATGCTGATCGAGAGAGTCTGGGTTCGATCGAGTCGGCTATTATTGGGTTTCATTGATTTGAAATTTCCAGTAGCGCTCCAGAATCTGGATTTGTGCCTGGTGTATAGCAATAGGCGCTTCCCTATTCCATGGCGGGACGTACAACATCACAAGTAAATCATGCGAGTGTACGACACTCCTCTGCCTACGTCTTCGAGGAATACAGGCGTGATGTTATATTAAATCAACATTCTGCGTATACGCTTAATACATTCAGCAGATACCACTTCCTAATTTTGCGCAAGTAGAGCTGTAAACGCTACAATTCCATTGTGCGGCGGTGTCGTAATACGAGATCTTATCTAACTCGAGATTCGTGTGTATAGACCACTGGATATGAGTTCCGACACTAATTTGACCTGGAAGTGGTTTTAGTATTCGTTAACACAAATTTCGTTCAATGAATAATTCATAAATATACCATTAATAACTAACATTAATGTATACTAATTATATTATACGTGTAGCGTTTATTCTTTGCTATAAATGTAAAGATTGGTTTTTGAAATATGTTCCGTTTTTGAAATATTAAACGTAGTGATTACTTGTGTAAATTAATTACTGTTTTTATAATGACAAATAAGAAAAAGAAGTCTAAAGCAGAAAGCAAACTGCCTGCTATTAAGAAGTCATTTACATCAGTACATGTCGTATAAGAAAAAGCATCGAAGTTACATTAAAAAAAACAGAGAGAAGGAGAGACAACAGAATGGCGCGGCGTAGTACAATCAAACCGAGGATAATAACATTTGAAGTTACAATGACCTTTAAGGCAGTATTAATTAAAAATTACCTTTTGAATGTGATCATAAAGAAAGTGTTAAGTGAAATAAGTTTTAATTATTTAATTAATTCTTATGACGCTCGGGAACATATTCAATAGAAGAAAACTAAAGCAAATCATCTTGAGCTCAAAGATCAAAATTCATTAGTGAATGAATACCTCTAACAATGTTAATCCGTCTAAAAGACGACCTGTATCTCACAATGTATCCAAACAAGAGTTGTCGATGATGATGATGATGTTTTGTGGTGGTGATGATCCGAACGAAATCAAAACAATACAGATTATGTTCGATTTATAACCGGTTATAGATTAAAGCTGTAAATAAAAATAATAATATTCGACCCATTTATCATTCCACTGTTGGAATAAGGGTCTTCTCTCATGTTGAGAGAGTTAAGGCCGTAGTCCGCCACGCTGGCCAAGTGCGGGTTGGCGGACTTCACACACCTTAGAATTCTTTCTTTTTTTATAAATTCTAGAGTGTGCAGGTTTCCTCACGATGTTTTCCTTCACCGTTAGCAAGTGACATTAAAATTTAAAACGCACTTTTGTAAAGAGGTGCGTGCCATGGATTTGAACCCACCACCCCCGGAGTGAGAGGCTGAATTCGTAACCAGTAAGCTATCACTGCTTGATACCATTGATTAGACGCGGTATTAAATCTATACACGGGTATAATTAAAACGCTGTATCAAATCTATACCCGAGTGAAGATTGACCTAAATATAAAGTGAGGCGGTGTAGTGACTATTTGTGTTCAATTTTTAGTCAAGGAGTAGTTAATTTTATTTATTAAATTTCGATGACTATTGTTGAGTTGTACTGGAACCATTGGGGGTGCATATCTTCTCACATGGCGTAGATCGTTAGCACAAGAACATAGTATACTTTACATTGATCAATTTTATTATATGTGGTAAGGCAAACATTAAAGCAAAAGGGCCATGTTTAACACTTTGGATGGATGTTTAACACTATGGATTAAAATAACTGATGTGTAATGGATTTTGTATATAATCCACAAAATCATTTTCAATGAGGTTTAAAACCATAACAATCACGAAGGAGCATGATTATCTGTAAATCCAACTCCTTTACAGGAAAAAAGGAGAGCAGGACCATTTATCTATATTTTATGCGTTTGCATTTTCTAAAATATCAATTGCCAAAAAGATAATACGTCTCGTATGATAACATTTACGAAAATAGACAGAAAAAAATTCCTGCTCATCTTTAGCTTGTCACTATCGTTAGATGATGTCTCTGACATTATCTGATCGTGGATCCGATGTTGGGTCTATTCGCGTCAGCACGTTTCCGGTGAAATCAAAGTAAATTGGAAAATTATTGTATTCTATTACTTCGTTGTTTTAGTACATTGATAAACTTGATAAGCTCAAAATATGTTTTACGCGGTCGTTTACGGGTAGGCAGAGGGTATCGAGTGCCAAATATGTAATGTATAGATCTGACGTGCTTTACATTTGTCAATAACTTTATTCGGAGACTTCTAACTCCCAATTAGTCAGCACCTGATCTACTTAGTCAAAATCTTGGATCTCTATCTGTCTAAATATTATATACCTTTAACTTCTCTTTCACCTATTCCTCACAGAAGCAGTGATTATCAAGCTGAATAAAACAAATCAGTCCAATAAACCGGCAAAATAAACAAACTCTTCTCAGTTGCCGAAACAGTTGAACACGAAAGCAGGTGACCGTGTTTCCGACCTTGTTCATTTTGTTTCGTGACAACACTAAGTATATCGCTTACTGTAGACGACACCTGCTTATTAGGGTTCCGTAACTAAACTTAATTTAATTTAATTTTTGTGTTATATCAGTAGCAAAATAGAACCTATTATTTTTGGGTTCAGTATTTTATTTTTGCATCATAACTGCAAAGGCATCTTCACTGTGTACCATACAAGCATTTTCGACACAAACACAGATATAAAATCAACATTAAGAACTACATTTGGGTTTTTTAGAAATTAGTTATTTTAACCTTGACTTTTAATGATACTTCATTTTTTCAAGTCGATTACTTAACATTACTGTGTTAAGGTTAACCAAAGTTATAGTTAACCGTTGACGCTACTCGTAATGTCACGCTGTAATTAATTCCGTTTGAGACGTATGGTGGGATAGACGCAGTCATTAGTAGACTCGTTAGTAACGGGATGGGGCAAGATATTGTAATTCTAGCTAGGGGGACTTTTTGCCCTGCAATTGTATTCTTCACTTCATATACTTCACTTCACTTAATTCTTTTTACTATCTTATGTTACATTTATGACATTCAATGTATGTATAGATATATTTATGACATAAAAAATCATTATTTGTTTAATATTCGATATTTAACTATAATTACTACTCAAATAGGAATAAGACTAACATTTGAGTGTTTTAATCAGTGTTGAGTGTTTCAATTGATTTAATTTCGTAGCGTATGGGGCAGACTGATTAATGTCTGTATAATATTGTGTTGTTAAATTGTAAATTCAGTTACAAAATGTAAAGTAACAGAAAATCAGACGTAAAGTTAAAAGCGTTTTTTTTTCAAGCAACCTTAATTGAAAAGTTACAAAGTTACGAAATAAGAAAAAATATTTATGATTCAGTTTGTACACGATCCGATCGTAACGACTTTTAGAAAAACACTTCATGGATTTAGCCATCGTAACTGTGCTTATTCTGACGATTCATTGTGCTTCGCTCAACGGGCCGTCTCTGTTGAAACGGCTCAACTTTCCTATGATTCTCTCGTAAATAAACCAAAGAATTAAAGAGTTTGACATCACTGTAAAATACGTGATGTTTTAGTTGATAGAAAATCAACTGTCTGTGACTGTAGGCCCTATGTTAGAGACGATTATAATATCTTGAACTTACTCAAATTTTTGTGGTTTTTCTTGTTGGTTCACTGCTAGCGCAGTGGTCGGGATCAGGAATCGTCGGTTGGTGAGTGGTGAGCTTTTGCAGTACTAATTAAAACAACCTTTTTCTAACTAAATGTAGCAACGAAGTAATTTGTAAAAAAGATGTTTGCGGTGAACGAAGATTCGTTAAAGCGTTTTCTTGCTACAGTTCGTAGACATTTAGACCTATTTTATCTATATATGCGAGTGTAATCGCTCAATATACTGCTACTGCAGGTACAAACACCAGTTATACAAAAGATTATTGCAGGGGTTTCTTCTACTCTAACTTTCATGACCAATATCCGAGACCAAGTGTCACCTATTTTAGCCCAATACGTCGTCCAAGTATGAAGTGTGCGCTTATCAACCAACTAGGCAATTAATAGAGAAACAGATTCAATGATGGGATCTAAACTTATCTAGTGAAACGTGGGTCGGTACTTTACTCCTCTTACCTACATCTTCGGGGATTACAGGCGTAATGATACTTTTTAGGTTATGGACCCAAATATTTGTCCCAGATAGGATCGAACTCATAACCCCTAGCTCAACAATCGGGTACTAAACACCGGGCCTAAGGGTGAGTCGTTGTTTACTTGGAAGTGACAAATTCAACTGTCATTTGTGAGCAATCGTCTCTTCTATGCGAGTTATCTCAATCTGATGGTTTACTATGTTCCACGAGTCATTTGACATGGTAATTATCATTGCCGTGTTTGAACAGGAGTTATTTACTTTATCCTACTCCTGCAACTCGATTTGAATAAAATGTATTCTTTTCGTCCGGCTGTACTTTTATTTATATTCCGCCGATATACAATGCAAGTTTCTTACGTAGTCCTACGATAGAGCATAGTTATCTAGAAACAACCTATTCACCCTTGTTTTGAAGAGTCCTAGAAAGTGAATAGCAATGGTAAGATGCAAAAAGCTAAAGATAGAGTTCAGTGGCGTGCTATTGGAGAAGTCTATCTCCAGAATTACATGAAAAAGGACTCATTCAGAAAAAGAAATTCAACTCATTTCAGTTGCTAGAACAAAAATATAAC
>DWJK01006246.1:0-10609 GCA_018248815.1 Croniades pieria auraria | reverse complement strand
GACTACGGCCTTAACCCTCTCAATATGGGAGGAGACCCATATTCCAACAGTGGAATGTTAATGGGTCGATTATTATTGGAATATTTCGACCGTAAAATCAAAACTTAGTACATTTTGGTTCTAAGAAGTTTCTAGCATTCATTTGTGTCCAATCATAATGTGTCTGCAACTTTAAATATTTGTAAACACAAATGTCATTCTATTCTTTTGTTTTGGATTTTTCTAGCTTAGATTTTCTAGTTGTGGCTCGGAGTCTGGATCTGTACCCGGCGTATGGCAATGGGCTCACCACCTATCCAGTGGTGAGACGTAAACGTAACTGCTGAAACGTGAAAGTGTATTACACTCCTCTGCCTATCCCTTCGGGGATTACTTATCTAGTATCTGGACATATATTCCAATTGAGGATACTGGTGTTCGGGAAAAGATTTAACATAGGCGTACACTTTCAGTTCGCAGCATAAGGCCATTTGCGACCAAATGTTGAATAGAATGTCGGTACCGGTTTACAAGTGGCTGTGTTAGGCCGGCACAGACCGGAGATAAGCTGAAGTAATGTTTGCATTAAGGCGGGGACGGCCATGTTTCTGTAAATGGCTTATACGGTAGAGACATACATATATTTACGTTCTTGTGTTCCAGATTTTCGCATGGTTTGTAAGATTTTCCTACAAGTACAAAAAATTCAAGATTTGTCTTTTTGTTTTAGCAATGTTTTATGGGTAGAACAATGTAGTCATGAAGTATGTTATTTTCTTCGAAATAACTATCACATGAATTTTATTTAAAAAGGAATTAGTGAACCACATAAATATTGAATGTACGAGTAATCTAAAAATAATTTCGATTTTGGATTTTTCTACTCTTGCTTATTTATATATAAAAGGAACAATAATTGATTTTTCTAATGATTTCACAGGTAATTGAAATAAAATATTTTCCAGGTATAAAGTAAAGAGAAATTGTGCAGTAGTTTTAATTTTAGTATGTGGTGTACACATATAGGTACATATACATATATTCACGCCAAGTCCCTTATAAGTCAAATATATATATCCTTGGAAATCTGCTGTGCTTCTTCCAAATACATCACACTCTTCATTTAGTGTATGATACTCCTAATATACATACTTATAATATTTTGTAGTGTATTTTGTTTGCTAACTATAAATATTACATTGAGAATGAGCCGAGAGAATGATCTAACCCTAAGGTCTCGAGTAATTCTTCTTTATCGGAGTTGAGTCATAGAACGACGTCCCCTTGATGTCAATCAGCTCTTCCACATGGCGATGATTAATAAGTCAACGCCGGTCGTTTATATTTCAATATATCAAACAATCTATCTTTACTTTTATTGAACGATGCAAATTTTCAAACTTTATAAAAATATATCAAATTTCAAAACAGTAAATGATTTAGGAAACTCAAGAATAGAAAAAGATGTACTGTCAGAAAACTTCGACGGAATTTATGGAGGCTGAACTAAATTGTTTTATCAGGTAACTGAGAAACGCGGGAAAAGTTTCACGATGATATTCAGTTTTGTCCGTACATTTATAAATAGCTACAATAGAATTTTTATAATATATCAAATATCACATTAGTTCTAAAGAACGACCAATAACGATTTGGATAATGGAATCAAACAGTTTGTCTTTCACGTATCCTTTCGTAACTAAAAACAGATCATCGAATGAATATAACTCTACATTTACACTTTGGTTCATTCTCTCGTTTTTGCTAATGGGTTCAAGCGGTACATTGTTCAGTAAACACCCAAATACGTTTTCCTTTCCTAGATGGCTTTAACAACTGCAATCGCGTAATTTAATTGGCTTTAAGAATATTTGTACACTGCTTGCGAAGCGTTAAGAGGATACTATCCGGTAGGAACAGGGCTAAGTATTGTGTGTTCTACAACAATGTGAACACAAGAACGTTGGGGCTAACGAGGATCTTAATCGTTTCCTTCTCCACGCGTGCTCCTTAACCCTGAAACGTTAATGTATGGAACCGTAATTATGTGGAATCTCATGGTAAACACGATAATAACATATTATTATATCTCTCTGTGGTTTCATTTTGCTTACTATACATGTATATTATTTTAACCATATTATGGTCATAAATTATGCATGAATTCTAAACTTTCCTTTTGTGTCAACTATTTGATTGAGTTTAGCCATTTTAATGCAGTGCCAACGGAGCAAAGAGTGGACGACGTTCCTCTAGTTTCGAAACAGTTCTTCTAGTTAGAATATTCTAGATTTGAATTTATACGCGGAGTCCTGAATTCTTGCACAATGCGAGAAATCCTTATTCAGCTGAATATGTTTATGTACATTAATCAAATAAGCAAAGCTAACTGCCAATTAGAGTTCACACGCCGCCGTCGCACAACATGAATGTTCTCGTTAATCACTGACTCATTTGAATATTCAACGCAGTTTGATTCGCGGCGGCGCCCGCGTGCTCGACAGAAGCGGTACTTCCATTTTCTTTCTAATGCAATATTCGCCAAACTCCCGAAGACTTTATGAAGCGGTAAGCCTTTAATTCGCTTCCGAGCACTTACAAATGCGAAGTCCACAATTTGCATACTAAATTATAAACCAAATAGATGCCGGGTACGGCGCTAAAACATCTGCCAGAAATAAAATGAGTGCTCATACTTAATGTCAGTCAGACAGTAAAGCTATGAAATACTGCCAAGGCACATATTACAACGAATTCGAATTGTTCTTATACAAGGTATTTATAAAACAGTGCTTAGATTTGTTTTGTTCATCGGAGCGTTAAAGGAAAACCTGTTAAATAGTTTTAATAGTACCTGTCCGCTTGTTCAGTCACAGGTTATGTTCCTCAAAATGTTACATTGCACACATCGTTGCGAATTTGGTTTGAAACCAGTTCCTAAGCGAATTAGTTTGTTTAGGTTATTATAGTTCTTTATTGCTATATTTGTGCGTATCCTGCTACGGTCACCTATAGTAACGCTTCCGGGTATGACATCTTATTTCATAATAATTGTCATAAACAAAACATTCGTGAAATAGCTATCTTTGTTTTGTCCTGCTTTATACAAAAGATCAACGTCTCACGTTATTTCAATTTGTAAGGTGTCTTAATTTTTAAAAAATTGTCTATGTCCTTAAAAAGCATAAAATAAAAAAAAAAAAAAATCTATCACACACTGATGATTCAGCAATAAAAATTAATGATCAAAAACTAATTTTAATTTAAAATTTTCGCTATTTGCATTACACAGAAAGCAATTTTGTTATTTTATTTTGAATGATACGCAGATTCAAGCGCTGTGAAGGATTTGTTTAATGTTTTTGCCTTCAGAACTAAGAATTGTATAAAGCGATATCAAATTCTATTCTATTCTAAATAAATATTATGAAATTGTCATTCTAGGTAGGTATATTGTATGTTTAATTGATAAATTACATTCCATTTCTCAATACTCAGGTAACTCCGTATTCTTAACTTTTTGAAATGTTCAGTGGAATCATTATTGACAAAAAGCTTGATATTGTCTGCTTCTCATTAATTAAAGTATCTTTTATTACACTTTTTCAGCAAAAACTGTTAACTGTTGCAAAAGTCAAGATTCGTACGAAGATTTATAGGGATTTTAAAGTAAATATTGGACTACATCGGGCGTAAAATCGACGATTCGTTACACGCTCACCGACAGATTAATCCTGGTTTTCCAACGCGGAGACAGCAGATATTCTGTCTAGTCTAAGAAAATTCTCAGTTCAAGATGTATTTTATTTGCCAAATAAATATAAACAAGAATGAAATACATAAATGCACTATAAAAAAATAGATTAATATAGGAGAAGTACAGCAGGTCCGATAGGTTAGAAAACTTTGTGCACCCTGTATTCTCAGCCTATTTATAAATGACCTGGCGTGATGGTATATAATTAACATTACCATTAATTTGAAAGCTTTTTTTTTACAGGTACCTATATTCGTCATTATCGTTGTTACCGTTTCATAATTTGAGACGCGTTTTTGTAGGTATGTAAAGAAAAAGGCGACAGACTTTTTTATAACCATATTATGATATGAAAACCTTAGTATAATACAATTAGTGGTAAAAGAACAAAACATAAAAGAAAACGTTTTTAAGATTGATTTTTAAAACGAAGTATAATGAAGTAATTAGTGTAGATCGGCGACACATGTACTCCTACATACATTATTATTTAAATATTGACAACTGTAACGACAGTAAAGATATGTGGGTATCGTTATAGTATTTGAGATTAACGGAGGGTGGTTATTTGAGAAAAGATAAAAGAACTGATTTAGTAAAAACAACAAAGAGCTGAATTAGCATGAAAGGCGTTCGAAAAGTTAAAAAATGTTACAGAAGGAATGCGAACGTAGCGATGTCAAATTACCCAGAATTTTGCGGATCAGTGTGTTGCCAGCGATTTTATTACGAACGCGTAAAAATATTACAGGTGAAATCGAAGTGCGGGTTATGTCTTGTAGTTGCCAGAAAAAGGTAATAAAGGCGACCCACGCATTTCAAATGCAAATCTTGGTTGAACCGCATGCAAGCTTTAATATTTTATGGACTCTGTTATAGCCTATTTCTATACATTTCCTTAGTGATTTTCAAATTAGGGGTTTATTATTCATAGGGCTAGTGGTCCAGTAGGGGCCAATATTCGATATTAATATATTGAACTTTAAGTGTAAACGTAATTGAGGTTCTTTAGCTTATGATTTTAATAATATTAATAGCAATAATTCCCAAGTGTTGTTGGAAGTCGGTTCAAAATGCTAATGGGCGATGGCGGTCACATTATGACTTCAACTTGATCGCTTGTCACGGGAATAAAATGAACTTTTATAAACGAAACTTTAAAATATTGTTGGATAGCATGTTACATTCTTAACATTTTTAATATTCGTCATTACATAGTTCTAAATGTAGCCAATAATTTTAGGAAAAGTCGTTAATTCGTAAATGAGCTTATAGTTTGTGACACTGCTTTTATCCTCTTCTCTTGATTGGATTTGCAATCGGTTTTGTAAATGCAGCGGAAAAGATTCCTATAACAAAAACACGTCAGTAACATCCGCCGCGGGTACTGCAATGTTATCTATGTAACAATCTAATAAAACATATTGTCTTCAGAATAAACGTGGTTAGTCCAATATACTCGTAAGTAAATAACATATTATAATATTATATTAATACAGTAGACAAATTCCGAAATATATAAAGGAATTTCTGAAAACGTATTGTTAAAGAATTACTCGGAACGGATATGATAAGAAAAGTGAAATAACGTCGGAACGATTCACAACACCCATTAGCGGCGAACTTCCTTTGAAATTTTATAGCTATTCCGTTTGCTGTACGATAATTATTAAAAGATATATTCGAGTGATTCATTGTATCGCTAGATTGTTGGGTTGTTTATTTAACCTATTATTCATTTGAATACATCGCTAAATGAATAATTATACGAAGTGACTATACTCGTACATACGTATCAATAATTATCACACTTATATCGTACTGTTGATTTCAGCGTATTGAATATCGACCACACTTACAATTTTTAGAAAAGGAATCGCAATGAACTACGTGAAGCACAAAGACTTCCTCACTGATTAAATCAAAATCATCTAATTCTTTCATACATAGAACCTACACTTTCAGTTAGTTGATGTGTAGCTTAAATAAGATTAAATTACTTTTAATAAAATATTCATACAATACAATACAATACAAAAAATCTTATTTGCATACCACATAAATTAAATACTATAGCAGAAAGTGCACAACGTACAGAAAACAATAAAGCGGGCAGGATTATGGGATGAAAACGATTTCCTTCTGGTTTTACGATCCTGTTCATAGTACGTACGATACAAACACAATCCTACACTGCGAGGTAGATCTCGCAAGTTAAAGTATTTTTTCTGTAATATCCCCCCTTTAAAGTTAGAATTTGATATCAAATTTGCATCCAAGGTTTAAGTAGATTACCACCAATGTTTTACAGCTATTCATCTACAATACTATATGGCTTGTATTGGTATTTTCTAGTCTTGAGAGTATTTTAAGCACGCATTAAATCATTCCAACTGAATGCTGGGCAGAATATGTACTTACATATCCAATTTTAATTGCTTTGTTTTGCTCTGGTAGAGCTTTACAATTATTTTCCTATTAATTAGTACACGAACAACGGAGTCTGCTTATCGAACTTTAATTAAATATTTATTAAATAATTATACTCAATGACCACGGTTTGACTGCGGACAGACTACGCTGCATATACTTGTTAGTAAACAGAAAGTTTTGTAGGGGTTCGATTTGAATGTATTGTATACGAGTTGAATTTCCAGTAACACTGTATGCATACAATTTGTATTATTATTATAGAAGGCTCAATTTAATATTAAACTCATTTGTCCCTGAGTCCAAATAGATATTCGGTCGTGTTTCAGAATAGATGCACATCTCTACTTACTTTTTTATTTATGTCTCGTAAACGTGTTACCTCACATTGGACGATTCACGGGAAATTCATACAAAGTGTAAATAAATAAATCCGATGAAAGATGAGCAATGCATGAAACGATTTATTTTGGATATATCAACACGAGTAACAGAGAAATGTAAACAAGTCGTTAAACGAGCATTATATTGATTTTAAGAAAACCGTTATTAATGTTCTAAACGCGAGGCGAAATAACGAAATCCGACATGGCTAATGGTGTACCTAAATACATCGAAACCAACCAGATGTTACCTGCCCCACTGGCCCTTACCCGACATCTGTTGTTATTTCCTTTTTATTACCTTCTGGTAGACCCTTCGCTTATTAGTGTATATGCGTATAATATTTATATGCGATTTCTGAGAGCCTGCCGTGGACTAATAATATGTAACAACTCATATCTTTAGTTAGGTTAGGTTTAGTTTGGATTAGTTAGACTAGGTTAGGTTAGTTAAAATGGCCAGACCTATATGTTAGTAAAATTACGAAACATCGAAAAACTAGTATTGTTGTATAGATTTGTTATAAGGTAAATCTATACAGATATTTCTTATCATAAGGTCTTGATAGTCTAGTAATTTGAAAATCAGTATCTCATTCTGGGGGTTCTGGGTTCAAATCCCGGTGTACGTCTTTTTGTAAACATGTGCTTTTTATGATCTGATATTACACATTATAACTGTAAGGGAAAACATCCTGAAGAACCCAGCACACCTAAGAGTTCGAAAAAAATATTCTAGAAGATGTGTGACGTTTGCCAACCTGCACTTGTTCCGCGCCAGTGTCCTGCAGTGGGACAATAAAAGGGTGCAGAGAAAGTCATTGTCGTAGAGGCTTCAGAGACACGTCACAGCACGCGTGTGATCCCCGAAGGGACAGCAGATGAGTGTAATACACTATCACGTTTTACCAGTTACGTTTAAGTCCCCTGTAATAGGCGGTGAGCCTATTGCCATACACCGGGCACAGATCTAGATTCCGAGTCACTACTAGAAATTCTAAATTAGAAAAAATCAATAGTACTCGACCGGGGATTTGTATCCAGGACCTCGCGATCGGCAGTCGCGCTTGCAACCACTCGACCCATGACACAGTGAATAGGTTTCAGAGACACAAACTAAGAAATAACTAATGTGCATATCCAAACCTAATTAGACCCAGAGAATATCGTTCGTGCCGTTGCAAATTGCACGAATTAAAGTGAATATTGCAATAATCTCTTGACCAGATTGTTCAAATACTTACTGATGGAGGAGTTCGAAGTTTGTCTGCCCCGTAAGAGACCTGACGCGATCACATAATAATAATAATTCTCAATAATCGTAATAACAATGTCAAATGAAGTATAACGGAAATGCCTCTCAACCTTAAGCAGTCCCCGAACCACGTAGCTGAACCTAATTGTTTGTACGAACATTACATTTCGATTGTGTATACGACATTAAACCCATCTATTCGCAAATATTTATGTAGGTATTTCACTGTTAATCCGCTTGTTAGGTTGGTTGTAAGATTTCTTGATGCTACTTTGTGTTCAGGCCAATACAAGCGATCCGACATCGGAATATACGATTGTGAGGCTTAAGTGAATGGCTACGTTCTTGTCAATACCCAAGTCCCTATTCTTTATTATGGAGCTATTCCGTGTAACGAAATTATTTTCTTATTTTCACAAAATTATCCCGAACTCCGCTACGCTATCAATCTTATCGCGTGGATTTCGTATCGGCAATATTATTGCCCATGTCTTTATTGACGACTGTATTATTAAAGCTCCTGCCATTAGCGTAATTGTGGTTCGACTTCTATACAACGTTTGCTGTGTTGCTTTATGTATTTGTAATATGGTATAACAATAGTTCGGTCTAGATATATAAAGTGAGCGTATGAGGATTACGATTTGAAAATAGAATAGTAATAACATTTTGGAACAACTCCACGCCATGTAATCCCAAACTAGCCATGAGCCTAGCTATTGTAACCTAATGACACGACTTCACGAAAACCTTTCCCACCAACGTACCGAAATAAAACATAGAAACGGGAGAAACGAATATTACTCAACGATTTTAGCTCTTTATTTTAACACTTTTATAAAACAGGTGAAATAAACTGTTTTAGTTTTTGATATATTATGACATACTCGTACATAGATCGGTGAGAATAAATGCTGTGACCCTTATCTGTTACACATGGGTACGATAGCAGCAAAACAAAATTATTATATTCACTGGAGATTATCTCATTTTATTAATTTTTGACATTATCGCATGTTTGTTGATTTGGCCCTCAGCAGCTGCACGAATCAAATACTACCTGTCACCCTTTGACGTTTTATCTTTTCCGAATGCGTCGACAATTTATAGCGATTCCAGACAATAAATAATTGCTGCCTTACAAACAGATGTCACGATACGAAACAAAAAAACATTTCCTTTGTAACCGAACAAATGACAGTTTATCTTGTTGCAACAACAGGAAACTAAAAATATTTTTCGTAGCCATCTCTAGCAAAGTGAATGATCGGAAACGGATAACATAAACAAAAAGGATTGCTTTGCGGCAACAAAATGTATCGGTTATGGACGAAATGTATGTAGGTAGTGGGAACAGAATTCGGTTCTATGCAAATTAACTACAGTTCGATACTTTTGAATATTTATACGCGGCTGACTGTATTCTGAGTGGATGTGATCGAAATAAAAATAGGATTATATGTAAATTTCAGGAAATCGGAACAATATGTAGAGCGCGGTTCACATAGACGGGTACAATGGATGATGTAACCCATACGAGTATGCACTCCGTAGAAATCTAAGAAAATGCATCCTGAGATACACCGATGTAAATATTGAACAAGATTGGCGAGTGCTTTATAATTTATAATCAAAATCCGAAGAGAATTTTAAATTAAGACACAATGTTCTTCTTGATATATTGGACCTTTCTCATGCTCGCAATAGAAGCGAACGGGTTAAAATTTTACAGCCTTAATTATACAGCCGTAATATCAAATGTGTTTTATTATTCAGTACACGCCTAGTTTAGTTCCGTGGGGTGTTGTACCTTTTTATCTCCAATAATAAATTGAATTACTTTAAATACAATCTAAATGGTTTTGTGATGTATTGATTTTTTTTCAATATTCAAAAAACCAGTAACTTATAAAGCTGGTTATTATTAACAAAAAACATATAAATTGTGTAAAATTTTATTGTATAATTTAAAATATCCTAGTATTCCACTGTATGTATGTAAATGACAGCTTTTTAAAATGAAATATTGAAGTGAATATTAGCACTTCTCAAAACTGTCGTATAATTGTTTGCTTAAATTGTATTTCTGGAGACAATTAAAGAGGTCATAAAAACTTATATATACCATATAAACGTATATTTATCAGCTGTCGAACTGAAGTACTTAAGACCGGATAAATTAGTTAGCATAGGTTTTGATACTTCTTTTTTATTATTTTGACGGAACTTTCAAATACTTTAGTCCGTGTTGGGGCGGAGAAAGAATACGTACCTTGACCCCATGGCGGGAAACAAGGGTGTCGTGAGAGGCGACTAAACGCGGCGCTCGGTGGTAAGGTCCTTAAGGCGACCACCCTCCGGCCGAGGTCTACTGGCAAACGACTTATGGTCGTGTTCCGTTTGTGCGCCTGAGAGCCAGTATATCCCGTCATTCTGCCTTTCTAATTTTCTTTATGACATTTCTGTTTACGTGACCCGGGTCACTATTGCTGTTTTCGGGGCATGATATATTGCCACGGGGGCTGGGGAGACCCAGTGAAACGGATGACCGCTGGCCGCCCGCTGGTCAGTAGGGGACCCGAACCCAGGTATCGCTTTTAACCTCTGACCTGGGAAGCTGTCCCGCCAACCGGCAAAAAATCTTGTTGCGTGGTTGCCGTGCCGGAGAAAGAGACCGGAGTGGTACCCGGTAGCCGTGCATAGGGGGCTCCGGGGGCCGTTCCGTCCCCCGTGCCTGTAACCCACATAATCTCGATCAGAATGGTGTCCCGAAATCCACGCCTTGACTTGGGTAACGTGTATAGA
>DWJK01006245.1:0-10610 GCA_018248815.1 Croniades pieria auraria | reverse complement strand
AATAGTGAACTGAAATAAATATTGAAAATTACAAAAGGGATACCATGCTTTGCAACAGATGTTTTATTGGCCCCAACGAGGTACGCTATTGTTTTAAATCCCTTTTAGATACCGCCTAATTCATATTTAAACAAAATGTATTGTTAACAATTGCAAATGTTGCGCACCTGCAAAACATATGGGGTGCTTCAAACTTTTGGCCAAGGCTGTATATAATCCATCTGGTAACAGCCAGCTTAACCTACTGCTTGACCAAACATAGCTCATTGTGAGAATTGACCTCATTGTAAAAGTAGCATTGAAGTGTAATATTTACAACTAGATTTTAAAAAAAATATGCTAGTCATAAAATACATTTTTGAACTGATAGCACATGTACCAGGCTGAACATAAGTATATATATCTACAGTATCGATAAATATAACGTCTGCATTATAGCTTCCATAACACAAACTTGTTGACTATTTAATGGTCGATTAGTTCCATTTACTATCCACTTAACGAAAGTATAAGTACTGTTACACGTGCTCTAAAATAGCGTGCTAAAAAGCGTTCTATTGAGTATGCTCAATACGAGCATGCTTATGAGCAGGTTACATTTGCTAGCAATAGGCATGCTAGTTTTAAGTATGCTCCTGAATAAACATGCTCAAAGCAAATAATCCAAATACACATGCAATTTTATAACGTGCTTTCTCGCTCTCTTGTCAGTTCAAAAAAGTCATGGACAATCAAACAGCTATCCGTATGGAGCTGAATAAGATCATCCTTTTGATGGCGATGCAATGCATCCAGAAGCTTATATCAGCTCGGCAAAAAAAGAGAAAGATTTGGTTTGATTGGATATCTAGAAGACAGGACTTTGGAGCAAGTGCTCAATTGCTTACAGAAATGCGAGTAGAAGATGCTATGGGTTATAAAAGTATATGCGGATGCTACGGCATCAATTTGACTGTTTACTCTCTCAAGTTAAAAGCTCCAGACAGAAACAAGATACGCACTTGCGAAATGCTATCCCAGCTAAAGTGAAGTTGGAAGCGACATTAAGATATCTAGCAACTGGAGATTCTTTACATACATTGGACGCACTTTACAGGGTTGGAAGATCTACTACGAAGATCTACAGTGCTTTGAAGGATTATATAAGGGTAAGTAAAACAGTTGACAGTAGTAATAAGGCATTTATAAAAAAAATCAACAGTTTAAACATTTACGATGTAATATAAATACTATTATTTTTAAATTTTTATTAAATAGTAGATAATTAACAACATTTGAACATATTCAGTTATAACGATCTTATAGATGCTTCTATTACTTACAAAAAGTAATCAACATTTGAATATTATTAAGTATTAAGTAACTAGGTTTAAGAGGACTGCCACGCTTGATGCAACGAGTCAACATTAGCAAGTGCGTAAAGTTGTGTGCCTGTTGGTGGAGCTGCGCTTGAAGCAGAGCTCGTTGTTACAGTTTGTGTGTATGGAGTATTAATTAAAGTCGACTTTGTCACGGGAGATAAGTTAAGGCACATACGGCGACGTCTTGCTGTAATCAAAATGTTCTGAATTTGTGTTTGTATGTCGAATGCATCATACAGTGGCAGGCTTCGCAATTGGGCTGCAAGATTCAGGCCAAAATAATGGAATTCGTAATATGTGTGTGTCTATTTATCGCAAAACTTATGTTTTGCAACCGGTTGAGTGCATCATTAATTGGCTCCTCCCGTGGGGCTCTTTTGCGTCGTCTCGATGTGACACTAGATTGACTAGACGAGCGTGATTGAGGTCTGTCTTCTGGCGTCGTCGACGGTGGTGACATTATATTCTCTGGCGTAGTTGAATTTTCCAGACGCTGCAAAGACACGCCCGAATGCTGCGAGGACTGGTCGGAATCTTGCAACATAAAGTGTACTGTAATGTAATAAATTTTTTTACAGATTCCAAGCCGTGAAGACTGGATACGCATTGAGCATGGCTTTTGTACAAAATGGAACTTTCCAGGATGTGTTGGAGCGTTAGATGGAAAACACATAAATATACTCGCTCCTAATGATACTTCTGACTACTATAACTACAAGGGCGCCCATAGCATTATACTTCTGGCCTCAGTTGATGATGACTATTGTTTTTCATACGTAAATGTTGGAACTAATGGAAGAGCTTCTGATGGAGGTGTTTATCAAAAATCAAATTTAGCACAAGCTTTGGAAAACGATACTCTCAATTTACCGGACCAATCGGTTATTGTGGCGGACGCTGCTTTTCCTCTAAAGTTATATCTTATGAAGCCGTATCGAACGACTGCGGCGAGCTTTGGAAGGCTTCGACGCTTCTCGACGGGCAGAAGCAATAAGACACACCTATGCGCAGCTCTTTGAAACTACAGAGGCGGTACCGTGGCAAAGTCATATGATATAAATTCACCACCGTCATTTAATTCTTCTGCCTCGATATAAATAAATAAATAAAACATGCTGTACTTGTTCTATGATATTAAATAATTAAATAACTATGTTTTACAATCAGTTAAGTGCATTTTTATTTATTAAAAACTGAAACTCACCATTTCCATAGATTCCCTGTACTCGCTGTTGTCCTCAAGAAAGGAATTCATTTCAAGAAACCATGCCGCGGATGGTTTGTAAACAGTAGCGGCACCAGAACCGGATCGCTTTGAATTCTCGACTTTTTTTAATTCTGTGTGGTACGCAGACCTTAAATGCTTAATTTTGGTTTTAATGATTTTCGCAGTCAAGGACGGATGCTCCATGTTCGTTAATAAGTCCTGGTACGCATTATTTCTGTCAACATTATTTTTATACTCCGGTATGCGGGGATTCCACAAGCAGTCGTTACTTCGATATCAATTTACAAATTTGAGCATTTTTTCGTCGCCCCAGCGAGACATTTTGCGTGCGCGTACCTGTTGCGAACGACTGATCGATACAAGCGTGCTCAATAAGCAAACCTGTTTAGATGCGCTTAAAGCACAAACCCTTCCACCCGCACCGCAGGTAGTATGCTCAAAAATCGCACGCCCGTCGATTCGCAAAGCATGCCCGAAATGAGCATGCTCATTTTGAGCAACATTCCAACACACTCGCTACTAAGTAGCACGAGCTCAACTGAAGCATGCTTGCGTGCTTGAACGCGTAAAAATAGACAAGCCACCTCGCCATGATGACGTCATAGCTAGGTACTAACTGCATAAAAAGCATTTGTTTAATTTTTTTATATTTTTGGTATTATTTTAATATCACATCTCTCACGCGTATATAACAATATCTAAATTACTGCCCATTCTGTAGGTATTAATAAGCGGGGTCAGACGAGGGAGAAAAAAACATGCGCAAATACCAAAATGATTTAAATTCCACAGAATATAAGAATAAACGGAATGTATTGTAGTAAAGAGCAACATGTCTATTCTCCATATTATATTGTGTCTAATAGACAAAGACTAATTTTTACATTTTACTAACATTGGTATTATTCAATATTGAAAAATATTGTATTTAATATACAATGGACTGCCTCGTTGGTCGAGTGGTTGCATGCGCGACTGTCGAACGGGAGGTCCGGGGTTCAAATCCCGGGTTGGGTACGATTCGATTTTTCTAATTTAGAATTTCTACTAGTGACTCGGAGTCTGGATTAGTGCCCGGTGTATGGCAATAGGCTCACCACCTATTCCATGGGACGTAAACGTAACTGATGAAATGTGGGAGTGTACTACTACACTCTTCTGCCTACCCCTTCGGGGATTACAGGCGTGGTGTTACTTTTTTCTTAAATATAAGATGTGGTACATTTAACAATAAGCGATTAATATAAAAATGAACAGGTAGTTGTGTGAACTAAGACTTGTACGACTTGTAACTTGTAAGACAATGTCTTATTGCTTGTAGGATTTTCACAGCCACACATTATCATAGCCATTAGCTCCCTTGACCATTAGCCGAGTATTCATGTAAACTCCCTGGCGAGAAGTCATCATGAATATAAACTTGTAGGACAACTTATTTATGTAACTTTTAATTACTTAGTATTCAAGTTACATCTTATCAATGGCGTCTGTAGGTATCATAGTACACATGACATACTAACTCTTATTCATATAAGCCAATGAATTTCAAAGTGGACGATAACGCCCTCTTGTAGAACTTGGAAGCTTTCAGGGAGGCAGTAAAGGGTAACCTCTAGACCCTTTACCGTCCCTCTGGAAGCATAAGGATAAGACTCATATGACCCACATGGTATATTTAAACTATAGGTGACTTTGGGTGGAACCTAGAAAATAGTTGATTCTTATGGTGGGTATATAAGTTTAAGAACCTATGATGTGGAAGACATGGACCCCACATAACTGGTAACTTACTATTGCTTGTATTTTAAAGGTCTTAAGCTGTAATGTACCTATAACACATGGGTACCGTAAAATCATACAACTATAGTCCTAGGGTACAACTATGGTCCGAATTCATGAAGTCACCTATTAACATTTGAAACTACAAGTAAAGACATCCAGCGTAAAGTGATGCAAGTTTTTTGTTATTAATGTCATAAGGTACGTGTTGTAATCGATTTCGCAGATGACATGACGTGTATCCGACCAGTGAGCTCGACCGATTCAAACGAGATTATACATGGTTTTGTTCGCTGCGAACTTTAATTTGAAAAAAATTGTTATTGTGTATTGTATTGTTTCTGCTTTTTACAGTTGATCGGTAAGTTATTCGTAAACTATATAAAATGTTACTATTTCTCAAATATTTACTTATTTCAAACTTAGTGAAATTTTTTTTTAATTTCTTACTATGTTTTCAACTACAGTCCAGATTTTTTTTATGGACCATATTTAAAAACTACCTTATGGTTCTTTGCAGAACGAGCTGCGATGTCTAGAAGAAAGCCAGGAGCTCGGTCTTATAAACTCTATAGTGAACGGCAGTTGCAAATTTGTATTTCTGATATAGAAAACAAAGTACTCACTCAGAGGGAAGCTTCTGCGAATTACAAAATACCGAGAAGTTCGATTATTTTAAAACTTAAAGCAATCAAATAGAACAAGGTCAGAAAACCTGGACGGCAATACATTTGTCCTGAAGATGAAGATTTCATTTGTGGATCATGCAATAAAAATGTGCAAATCCGGATTTCCCATTACGGTGTTCAGTTGTATAGTTAAATTGTATTTGGAGAAAAATGGTCGAATAGTGCCCCAATTCAGGAATAATTTGCCCGGTCGAACGTGGATACAATGTTTTCTTTAGAGGCACAAAAAAGAACTATCACAGAGGTTGTGCGGCAATATTAAACGAGTTCGTGCTGCGGTCAATGAGGGGACGATTAAAACTATTTCAACCATCTGAAAGTAGAAACCGAGGGAGTTCCACCACACTTAATATATAATTATGATGAAACAAACCTAGTGGACGATCCCGGGAAAAAGAAAGTGCTCACAAAACGGGGAACTAAGTATCCGGAGGCAATCAAAAACTCCACGAAAGCTGCATTTAGTTCGATGGTATGTGGAAATGCGTCTGGGCGTCAGATTCTTCCACCTTACGTTAATTACAAGGCCGATAATGTGTGGGATACTTGGACGGAGTGTAGTCCACCTAATACTCACTACAACAGATCGAGTTCAGGATGGTTTGACATGCACAGTTTTGAAGACTGGTTTTTTACCACACTTTTGCCTATACTTCGACGAGAAGAGGGAAGAAAAGTGGTAATTGGCGACAATTTAAGTTCCCACATTAGTCATAAGGTCATAGAGGCGTGCGAAAAATATGATATTGAGTTTGTTGCTTTGCCGCCAAACAGCACGCACCTTACACAACCCCTCGACGTGGCGCATTTCAGACCATTAAAATTACATTATAGAAGAGTTTTAAATGATTGGAAGAGCACGAGGGATGGTCAAGTTTTGCCCACTATTCCGAAAAGTATGTTTCCTTCTTTGTTGAAGCGTTTGTGGGACAGTGTGATGCCAAGAACTGAAGCCAATCTGAAAGCTGGATTTTTAAAGATTGGCATTTATCCAACAAACGAGTTCCTGGTATTACAACGTTTACCAACATACAAAGAAACAGAAACAAGAAATGTGAACCCAAACCTGGTAGTATCAGAATCATTTGTAGAGTTTCTAGAAAATAAAAGAAATACCATTGTCGGTCGTACGAGAACTGGCAGAAAAAGGAAGTTAAATGTACCCGCTGGAAAAAGTATCACTTCTGAAGAATTAAGCTGTATCAGCAACATGTAAAATAACTTAAATGAAGCCATCTAAAAAGAAACATCGATTAATATCTGTTGATAGCGATACCGAGAATTCAATAAATAAAAATGTCATAGAGTTTGCAAACGATTCTGATTCCAATCGTACTTTCATTGAAGAACTTGAAGATGAAGATCTAATAGAATTTAAAGGCAAAGAAAACCAATCTCAAAGTTGCGTCGTCACCCTGTCGAATTGCGAATCAATCCCAGAGGAAAATGATTTCGTCGCTGTCGATTATGAAGGCGAGTTATGGCCTGGCCGAATTCCAACCAAAGAAACTAATGGGGCATATGTAAAGTGCTTGACACGCTGCGGGCTTTCTTGGAAGTGGCCTGATAAAGATGACATTATTATTTACCCTACCCATAATATAAAATTTAAAATTGAAACGCCAAAGAAAATGAGCACCAAAAGAGCTTTATTCAGGGTTCCTGAACTTGAAGACAATTGGGGAAAACCTAAAAAATTGCTCCCTTTTGGTTTTTATTTAAAATACAACTATTTTTTTTATAAATCTAACTAAATATTTTGGTCTGATTTGTAAAATTTGTTTCATAAATAGTTTAATGAGTGAATTTTTGTTTCAATATTTTGAAAATAAAAAAAATATTACTAATGTATTTTTTTTTATTATATTTGTATTTACCAGAGGTACTTCGTGTAGTCCAATTTTACGATAAAAGCGTTTTGAGTGATATTTTATGGTAGGACTATAGTTGAAACACTGGTGACAACAATGGTCCAAAAAAAAGTAAACAAAATAATAATGAAATGATTGTATTTATTCGATGTAATTAGGTGCATGTTAATCATCACTATATTTACTATTAGTAAAACCACATAGATTACTTTAAATAATACAAGTTCACTGTAAAATCAACAATATGTTCAATTACAGCAAAGTTTGGACCATATTTACAGTATTTAAAGTGACAAAACAGATAAAAAATATTAGAGTCTCAAAAGTTTATCACATTGTTTTCCTGTACATTTAAATCATAAAACAACAATGATTTGTCATAGTGAACTGGCTTTCCAAGTATATAAACTACATATCTCTACAGATCTTGAACTCAAACATGATTCATCATGTATGAATCTAATCTATCATTGTATGCCTTATAATATACACTGTACCTCTTGTCTAAGACAACCATAATATATAGATCCTAACCATAGACATAAAGTGTATATATGAAATCAATCACAGCTATGTTGGTACAATCAGTGACCTAATTCAGAACATTTTTAACATTTTACATTACCAGCAAATCCTTTGCCAATGACACATGGCCACTAGATAATTAGTTTTTTATAAATGTATTAAACATTTCACAATCTTTTGTATACCCTGAAATAATAGCTGATGTCTCCCTCCACTTGTCTCTCTCTTGGTACCTCCTCTTCATCTACAAGGTGGAAATGTTGCTGATCAATTTTGGGGAAGAATGTATCACAGTCGAATGATTTTTGTATTTCTGTCAGATAGATCTTCCCACAATTTTCATGTTCCATTGCAGCCTGGGATAGATAAAAATAGTGGTTATAAGTGAGACTGTAGAGCAAGTGGTCCTGGGTTCTATTCCCAGGTCAGGCAGTGTTATTGAGTATTTCTAACTCAAAATTCTTAATAGCAGCACAGATTCTAAATTTGTGCCCAGCAATGACAGTCTGCCATCTATACCCTGAGAGATATAACAACAGGTAAAATGGGAGTACTACAATCCTCTGTATTCATTTGAGGACACACAGATGTCAAGTTATGTTACGAAAATAAATGTTATCATAATACCGTATAAACAGATGATCCACCGATGACCCAAGTACATTCTATATCCTCACATGACTCTATGTAATTAATGGCTTTATCCAGACCTGGCACTACTGCCACTCCTTCAGGAACCTGTAACAGGAAACAAAACCTTAACACATAACTTGATTTCTGATGTTAAAGTAATACCTCAACTGCAGTCTTCATGTTTCTATAGGATAACATTGACAGACTAAATGTCATATACAGACAAACAATCTATAAATTTTATTTAAAGGGTCATCAAATATTATAAAAGAGAAAGAAAACAATGAAACATGTACACCTTAGCATTCTCCATAATATTCTCTAAGGTGTATGAGATGCAAAATGTATCTGTCCTAATGGCCAGTGTGGTAAAATAAGACCTTAAAAGCCTTCTCATTCTGAGATGAGACCCATATCCAGCAGTGGCATGATAAAAGGGTTAGTGATGACAATAGATGCATTGATTACCTGTTCCTTAATCTTCTCAACATTATGTGTCAGCACAATATTGACTCGGTTCACCAGCGGTCGGTACTTGTCCGGAATGCAGTCCCAAGTCCTTCTGCCCATGATGACTGCATTCATCTTCTGTGGGTCCTTCACTTTTGTTGTCATAGTTGCGAAATATGCCATTTCTTTTCTGTAATCATATAGATGAATGTGAGTACTAACATGTAAATTGAAGTGATGCAGATCTATATCATACACCAATAAACAAGTTTTATATTTTTTATATGTTTATTTATTTCATCTTTATTGCTATCCTAAAGCTAGGTTACAAAGGATGGACTTAATGCCTAATGGTATTCCCTACCAGCCACCCCATGGCGATGGTGAGAATAGGTGGTAGGCACAACAAAGTTGGTTCTGGAATGAAAAGATTGCAAAAATTATATGTTATAACTACATGTACTGTAAATTTACTCCAAAATATGAAGTACTTTATTAGAACTACAGATCCACAAATGTATTATTGATAAGAAATCTGGCATAAATACATTTTACATAACCACTCTGAAACTGGAAATAATACATGGAACAAAGAAATGTTTATAAAATTCTCAACTGTTACTTAATCTATTACAATTTAACTTTCACATCTACTAAGACACTTTTGTGTGTGTATCTCTTTGTTATTAGATATGAATGTACTCTTTTAATGTTCACTTAGTTATCATTCGATCTGTGCACAATTGTGAAAGCTTAGAATTGATAATTACTTTGATATCTTATACTTTAACTCAATGTATATTTCTATACTTAGAAATTTACTTTTCCTATTAAATAAGTAAATTCTTGTATATAGAAACTCTTGAAAATATCACATACGAGTTATATAACATTTGTATATCTAAGGCTACTACATACACTCAAGACTAAAACACTGTAATACAAACGCTAAGACAATAAAAATCATCATAGTTTATAATTTTTATTTAATGAGCAGAAGCAAAACTAAACAATAAACGATACCGCAATTAAAATAAAAAAATAACTACTACAATAAAACAATATGGAATAACATTTCAATGTTGCACAAATTGAGTTTGATAACATTTTTAAAGAACCTCATTTAAATTAGAATCATGATAATTTTAAAAAATAATCACATGTATCTTTAAAGATTCTTATACTAGTTTGTCAGTGGCCTGCATCATCAACTAAATAACCTCTTTGGCTTTCGAGGTATTAAGATTGAAAAAGAGAGATATTAAAGCTTTGGACTAAAAGAGGATTCCGTAACCTTGACATTCATTAAAAGTATTTTGTTTCCCGCCAAATCGTTTATTTAAAAACTCTTACTTCAACCTCCACGGCAAAGATCCATTGGTTCCAATGCCCATATTATCGCACGCAGCCGCAATTAAATTTAACTTGACCTTGGACATCGTATATAACAACTTATAATTCGTCCTTTACAATGCCCTTTCTTGAAAGCTAGTGCGACAAGTTTTTCAGTAAAATTGCTTAAAAACAATACCACATCATCTCAATTTAAGACTATTTGACAAAATAAATGTCAATTTGACATAAAAATTAGGGATGACGCGTTTATCGACACAGTTAAAGCGGTTTACGTCAAAATACCATTGTTTATATCAAATTGCATGGCAAGTTAAAAAACTTATGCCATACTAAGCCAATCAACACTAAGGTTACATTTATATTATGATTAATGTATATTTTATAATCTTAATATATAAAAATGAATGTTTGTCTGTACGTCCTTTAAAGAATCGTAACCTATGCATTTGATCATGTGATGATCTTTAGCAAAGTTGTTGTGCATGAGCCCACGAAGGTTTCTGAGTTGGTACGACCAATTTTCAGTCAATAAAATGATGAACAATGTTTGCGAGGCAACAATTTTGATTAGAAAATTCAAAGGTGAAGACGTACTGTTGCCACTTATCCTAATGATCCCGACAGATATGCCATTCGAATTCAAACGTTTGCAGTTCCCGGTGCGACTCGCTTTCGCAATGACTATCAACAAAGCACAAGGACAATCGTTGCAAGTGTG
>DWJK01006244.1:0-10610 GCA_018248815.1 Croniades pieria auraria | reverse complement strand
TATTTTAAACAAACACAAGTTGTTTCATTACATTCAATACAAAACTTTTTAAGAAATTCAAATATCATAGGGGTGCTCCAAACTTTTGGCCAAGGCTGTACATACATTACGTAAGCCATACGAATTATGGAAAATACACTGACACTTATGTGTAATGTGTGCAGTGTATATACAGTGTAGTGTGTGTAGGTAAAGGGTGTGTGTCGCGTGTGTGTAGGTAGAACAGACACGTTTCGCTCGCAACGAAGGCGCGAAAGTGGAGCGGCGAGCGGGGCGGACGGCCGACAACCGAATCGCTTCCGCCCGCCCGCGCACGTCCTGCACACACACACACACACACGCACCGATATACATAGATGTAGAACTAAACGTATTGGTGTTTCCTTACTACTGTCGCAATGACAGCAGACACTTGCTGGCCACTCTCAAATTATACTAACCGAAGTTCCTTCAGAGGTACTAGGGGTGGATGTGTTTGAGTTGGAACTGTTGGGGCACCTTGAAATGTGTGTTTATAAAAAGATGAAATGATTTCGATAAATAATTAAAATAAATCCTGGTATATATTGGATAACTTAAATTTTTTGATAACTTAAATTCATTCATTCTTTTTACCTTTCGTTCCCTCGTTCACTTGGCACTTAACGCTTAAAGATGATTTATAAATGACGTGTCCGAGTGTCTTTATATTATCGATACATCACATCTATGTACTACCAGCTTAAAAATAAGATACAGTTACATAAAGCTATTGTAAGTTCTTGATGTAAATAACGCTTTATATACATTCAGACATTAAAATTAACCTATAGATAGAAAATATGCGAAGTTCTCGGGCGAAAACGCTTCTTTACCAGTTAGCTTCAGATAGCCGCATCTACGGTAACTATGTTAATGATAAGAAATACTATGATGATCATTATAATTAATATTTGAATTCTTTATGTTCACTGATTTTCCTTTCATTATATTATTAAAATAGTTCGCATAGCGAATAAAAATAAATGGCGCGCATTTGATTATGAAGATTGCGTAACTACACATTCAGAACAGCTAGATTCTAGAATTCTAATTTTAGATCGATCGATAGATTAATAATATGAATCAAACTTAAATTCTAATATGACATATACATACGTCGATTTAAAAAATATTCACCTACCCTCATTAATTATCTTTATAAATACGTAGACGTAAACAGGAAAAAGAAAAAAAAATAGAGAAACGCACGTAAAGCTCGTAATAAAATTCCAACCCTCCCAAAACACTCCAGTCGGGAGGCTATTAAAAAAATAAACCCCGAGCAAAATGCATTTGCTCGCAGACGGGAGAGTCGGGAGCCAGGGGGTGAGTTTAAAAAATTCTATAGAAAAGTATGTGTATTGGCAAGTACGGAAGTAGAATATTAAAACACTGTCGAAGCGTACAGCGATAAACATATCTGTTTAATGATGTTATATTTTTTCTACGACCAGAAAATTCCTTTCAATAACTTGGATAAAAATAGAACAATGTCTAGAGTTACGAAACAAATTATTTTTAAAAAGTCTATGGAAATAATGGAAACAGGAAAAATTCAGTTCTTCGATTTCCAAAATTAAAAAAAAATTACGTAAACAATAAATATAATTTGCATTCAGATGTGATTACCCTAAAAAATATTCTTGCCCTCTCGTTGTTTAAATCATAAAATAGGTGAAAACTATTATGCAGAAGTTACGCATTAAACTTACTATATTGATACGGACGAAGACACGATGACTTTTGTCTCCGTGTCTTCGAAACATTCTAGTGGTCCATAAAACAATAAATATGTATTGGTAAGGTTCAAATACGGGTCTTAGTGACGAGCCTCGAGGGAGGCCTATGTCAAGCAGTACGAGTACCTATGTAGTAAAAAGAGTGAAATAATCGATATTGTTCGAATCACTATCTACTTATTACACTGATAGATTATCATAGCCGAAATCCTCTGTTCTTGTCTTATCCGCAGATACGGTCAAAAAATGTCTCCCAAAAACCCTCGTCAAAAGAAGGCGTTCGTGTATTTGGCACATTAATTACTTATCTCGTCTCGTCCTGTTGTGAAAAATAAAATAAATTGAGTCAAAAAAATATGTATTTCACAAAAACGTTCCTCGAATTCAAGTCCATTCGCAGTAATTGTCATGGTACGGTAAACATCGTCCAATTAACATCATAACTTGCAACAGATCTAGGGGAAAAAATGGTTTTTAATTTTTCAAAGTGTAGACGATAACAACAGTGAGAAGTCCGGTTACAGATTCAGGAAGTTCCTATTATAGACACTGCGAACTAGTGATCGTAAAAAAATCAAAGCTGATAAAAATGACAAAACACAGACAAAAAATGTTTACATGAAACATCAAATCTCTCTTCCACACTCTACCCATATCAATCGCCTTGAAGCAAAAGACCAGAATAGAAACATTTAAAAGAAGATAAGCGTTTTGTTATATAAACAGGAAAATGTAAGGCAGATGTCCATTACCCACACAAGTGTATATGTACTGGCCGTCAGAGCAAGACCTCTCGTCTGGTGAAGGATGACACAAGGATAATCGAAATGGTTAAAGGCACAATACATTGTATTTATGATACTGTTACGATATAATATAATATAATCCACCCATTAACATTCCACTGTTGGAATATGGGTCTCCTCCCATATTGAGAGTATTAAAGTCGTAGTCCTCCACGCTGGCCAAGTGCGGGTTGGCGGACTTCACACACCTTAGAATTTTTTAAATTCTAAGGCATGCAGGTTTCCTCTCGATGTTTTCCTTCACCGTTAGCAAGTGATATGTTAAATTTAAAACGCACTTTTTGTAAAGAGGTGCGCGCCATGGATTTGAACTCAGCATCCCCGGAGTGAGAGGCTGAATTCATAACCACTAGGCTATCAATGCTTACGCTTTCTGTTACGCTTTAATGAAAGTTATTTATAATTTAGGCAACCACTACCTCATTAATTATCAGATTATATACCTATTGCCCTTCATATTTTGCAGTACGAAGGGCGACCCAAGTCCAACAGCCCATCGACAAAAGGGTTGATAGCGATGGTTATTGCCACACGCCGAGCACGAATTCAGACTCCGTGCCATAGAATTGCAAGTTAGAAAAATCGAATAATAACCGTACATTATTAGAACATTCAAGAATATCTGCAAGTATTGAATATTTAGATTGTTCCAGTACTTCTGTATGTGCAATTGAGTATACACGAGTTAAACCTATTCATAGACATATACAAGTTTACGTTGGACAAAGAATGATCAGCGGAAGTCGGCCTTGAGTTTCGGTGAACATTCTACTGAACATGACCGAATGAAAAAATTAACAAAATAAAATAACAGCCGCATAACCTAAATTTCTATTTTGAAGACATTAAATATTCCCGTAACCGTCGCATGTGTATGAAAAGATTGATGGATGCAGAAATAGCACGTCAATTGATACGCGTGTGAGTTACTCTGATTTGTGCCTACCCAGTAAAGGACCTGGTGCAATAATATAATGATTATTATTAAAATTTCATTTTCCGTAATACATAAAAATATAAACACAATACCTTTCATACTAGCGAAAACAACCCGCTGTCCAGTAAAGAAAATTAAACACGCAAGTGTAATTATTGTAGATAGCCTTTGAAGAAGACATAACATAAACCTATGTTATAATTATAATAATAACATAATATGTATCGGCAAGTATTATTCAATAGTCGTGTGTCACAAAAAGCCACGTAGACACGACAATGACATTGATACAATTAGTCACAACTCTAGCGGCGTCCGGTTGGGGCTTTGTGAATGTGATAAATAAAATTGATCACATTTGAATACATAATTTACTTTGTATATTGACGGAAATATACAAACAGTCTATTTTTATGAAGGTTGTATTAATCACTACAAAATATAGAGATATCTTAAAACGCTCAAAATAAATTATATACGTGAATACTTACACCGCCAAGCATACGACTATTAACAGGTATCTCGCTCCGAAACGGAACATTGTCAAGATTAAAAACTTGGGAGTTTTTAGACCCTGAGATCTGTTCTCCGTATTCGTGTATTATCACGAAGTAATATTAGCTTAATTTGTGAACAGTGCATTTCAGCAGAGTGACACCTGATACTATTAAAATTCATATATATTTTTACTTTACGTTTTGAATACATCAAAGTATAACAATTCATTTCCGTGTCTAGTCCAAACTCTTGATGAAATTAAATTATTTTTACTAAGTTGTTATGAAAAGCAAGTTGTGCCGTTTCTAAATATACGCGTGTGCCACTTTAATATTTATAGAAACATTGGTACATTGTTCACATTTTAAAATTATTAGGAAACTTTATAAACCCCATAAAATCCTACGGAAAGATATCCACTTATGAATATGAACTCCGCCACGTCCGGTCAATATACGAAAAACCTTGGTGAAGACAACAATATTGGCTAAAAGGATGGTATCTCAGTAGTTATTTCAGTTTTAACATAACCAAACAATTCCGACGATCGTTTATTTACCACGCGCTCAAGATCAAGAACGGGCGAGTTCGCGAAGCAGCTAGCGATTAAAACGATAGATAACGTCTCGAGCGACGATCGACATGAAACATGAACACACAGCTTGGCACGCGCACACACACACAGATACACAGACCCGTCGAATTAGCCGCGGAAGCGCATCCTGTTCTCCCCCGTCCAACCCCACTGTGGTGCTTTTAGAAGGCATCTCCCGCGGGGGTTGTTACTGTCTGTTTAAGGGGTAATTACTGGTTTCCACATTAGATCTGATTTGAACGTATTTAATACTTACAACTCGTGCAAAGGAACGTTTTCAATGTTTATATATACCTACGCAAGTTTTTAGTGCACAGATGTTTTAAAAAAATATCTTAAATATTAATTTAAAGCAATTGAAATAAGGTAATCATCAATATAAATATTATGTGTACTAAAATAAACCTTCGGTCTGTCCGTTATACAGAATATTTTTTTTTTATTTCTCATAGGGAAATAGCATGAACCCTACCCTTAAATCAACCCCAACACTAATGGAATAAAAGAGGAAAGTTTGCATGCGATGGTCTTTATGATAGGTAATTCATAGATGGGTCACAATTGTAATGATTGGTTTGTAGTTCCTGACTGCAAAGTCCAGGGTTGTGAACAGAAACATTTCCTTGATGATCACTAGCGTTTAATCCATACTTTTATGTAGTATAATTCATATGTATAAATATACATATATAAATAAATGATCTACACATACGTTCTGCCTAATTTGGGATTCATCTCATCCGTTGTATGAAGTTGGCAGAATATATTAAAATATTATAAATATTATCATTATCACAGTATGACACAATAAAGATAAATCATAAAAGGGGGCGCCAGTGAGTGATGCAATAATAACTATATTGCTCCATTATTACACATCGGAAGTGTGTATTGAACGCGTAATGGATAAAGACATTTAAGAGGCGCTCTCGTGCGGAGCGCGCGGTGCATGCGACCACGCGGTGCATGAGATAATAGTAATTTGTTTTAAGTGCCCATTACTAGCGCTAGCCCGGCTCTGGTAATGGACTCGGCGGTGCCACCGGCACTGCCGCTCGATAGCTGCTGCTTTCGGAGAATTTAGCTCTATACATACATTATGATGATTCTTACATATCGAAAGAATGTCAAACGAACATAGCATCACGTCTGTATTTTCCTAAAGCGGTGGGCAGAGGAGTGTAGCACACACCCACGACACACCAGTTATACCATTGTACGTCCCATGGAAAAGGTTTGAGCGTATTGCCACACACCTGGCACAAATCCAGACTCCTAGCTATAACGGCGAATTTCAAGTCAGAAAAACCCAATAATGCTTCATGACGAAATGACAGATGAAAGGATGACAAAACTGATATACAGAGCGAATTTTGATGGATAAAATTATTGTGGGAGACTCACCTATCTTGACAAAATAGGCCAGATACTGACTGATGCGCTAGTCAGGTCCCCGTAACCAGCTGGCCTGTATGAAGAGCGTTGAATGTACAAGAAGTATATCCGGTCTGTAAGAACAGACACATTTGGCACTTGGTGCTCGCTGTTTACCTCGTAAGAGACCAATCCCGATATATAACAATAAAACCTAGGCACACAAATCAGGCCTTCCGATGTCGGACGGTTTCCTGCTGCCCACTTATCCGTGGAAACGTTTCGGTTTTGGTTTATGGTGATGTTGGCACCACAAGCCTGACCGAGCATATGCTGACCGAGCATATGCTCAACATACATTTCTAAATACACACATTTACAGATAATTTTGCAGTTACACGTTATCACAATATTACCGAAAACATGTTTTAATAAAATATAGCATCAAATCTTTAACCCTTTTTGTTTCAAATTCCTTTCGCCGTTTAAAATAAACTCCGATGCTGGCCAGTATTAATCTACATCAGCGGCCAGAAGGTTCGTGGAGGGTTATATTTGGCAAATATCACGGTACATCGTGTCTTGACTGACAGCGTGTCATCCCGACTCACCGTATCACAATGCGGACATTAGAGAACGACTCGAGATTCAATCAATTTTAAATCTTAACCACTCAATAATAGAGATCACAAGAAACGCCATCACGAGTTGAAATTGAACAAGCGAGCGAGATCGTATTATGACGGCGGCCGTTGTAATTAAAATCTTCATCACAAAGAGATTTCATAGACGTCCGACGATAATAGATCCATTGACAATGATAAAAATACGCCAGGAGATATTCGCTCAACCAATGTCACTACGAATGTACTAAACAGAGACGCGAGAATGACTCTGACAGTGTCCGTTCTTAGCGAGGCGACTGATATTAGAGCTGACAATGTAATAATTTTACGTAACGAAATTACAACGAGAGATGTATATCTGAGTTAATTAAAAGTGAAAGTCTTTCCTTAGATTGTGGAAGCTTTTGTTGCTGAAATAGATAACAATGGGGAAAGATAGCTTTCTGATGGTGAACGGTAGATGATTTTTTTCATTGAAATTAAACACTTTCATAAATGTTTAGCAAATATTTTCTAAACAGAATATTATGGCAATCAGACAATTGATGAATATATAAAAAAATATTTAGCTGGAAAGGAATGGAATCCTAGATCACAGGAAAGTAAAAATAAAGAATAGAATAAAAGGAAACAAAATAAGGAATCAAATGTAAACGGAGCGAATGTACGTAATCGAAAGACTATGTGTGAATGTTGAAATTGGAAAAAGAGCCGTCGAGTGTAACAAGAGCTCGGAGACAAAAGGCGAGAGATGAAAAAGAGAAAACAAAGACCAGACTTGAAAATAAAAATAAAAGAAACCACATAATGTCCGGCTCAGTTAAATTGAATTTAATTCTTTGCAAATCATATGAGTATTTTTGCAGTATGGCCCAATACCATTAATAGAAATGGATTTCATTGAAATACTTTTTAAAAAATATATATAACATACGAAATATATGATTTACGGTAATAAATAATTCTAAGCCATACATAATCGCAATGTCAATTTGTTTATAATAACAATACATTATTTTACTATTATATGGATATGGTCACATCAGGTCCATCAGTCTTCGAGAGTGACGACTTATTCCGGTCTTAGACCTTTGAAATCCAGATTCTTCCAGATGTGATTGATATCTGTCCATTAATGGGAAACTTTCATTTGAATTAGAAATACTAAGGACTTAAAAGTGGTAGTACCCATTATCGCGGTTTCTTATACGGCACCAAACGCGGTACCATATTGTACCGCTAAACAGCAAACATTTGCATTGTTGAGCAGGAAACATCCCAAGCTATTGTACATACGTAGAGACGCATCAAACACCGATTTTCATAAGACATTGAATACAGTTTTTTACACTGTAAGACTATCAAGTGGCCTACGTGTCCCATGTACCACTTCTCCAATAACTGAAAAAAACTTAAATGTATTGTACATTGATAACTTGCCAAAAAAAACCCTAAAATAAATCTATATAATACATTACAATGACACCCCGTTTCCCTTATTGTGTAGGTCACAGCACGTGACATTGAACAGTTGATTCCGAACGCGGCAGGTGAACACAGCTGTGACAGGGAAAGGAGGAGAGGAGAAGGGGTGGACGCCCTGACGAATGCGGAAGGGCAGTTAAAAGAACATGTGGTCAATGACAATTGTGGGACCACTGCGAACCTATACAAGTGACAACGTCTTTATAATAACGGCTAGGACCCCTTTTACTACTGAAGCGTGCTTGGTATTCATTCAATATAAATTCAAAAGACAAAATATTATTGAATGCCCATGAAATGAAACGAATTGAAATAATCTGATTTTAAATTACAGCATACGAATAGAGCGATGAATCACAATGACATAATAATAAATAAAAGAAAAAGCTCGTCAGGTTTATAAGTGAAGATACATTTAGTACTTGGGACTGTCTGCCTACATCGTAAAGGAGCTTACGTGACGATATAATAGTAATAAATTACAACATCTTCAATATAATTGTGAATTTCATATGAGAGAACGTTTTGAAGTAATAACAACAGACATGAAGACATTATCTAAATTCTATACATGCAAGCAACGTGTAACCAAAAATGACATCACTTATGAGTTAAGAAACAAGTTAAGTTAAGAAATGACGCTACGCACATTGTGGAGTGTTACCCAAAACATTCATAAGCTGACGTTCATGTATTTAGCGGAAAAGACGAATATTTTTTTTGTCAACATATTCTAATAAAATTTCTACTGTTACAAATTCCGGAATAAGAATTCTGTGTACCAGTCGCAACAATGTTACGTATATCAATGAATTGAAAAAGAAAAAATGATTCTAACATTATAATAAACGTCCCCACATTAATGCAACGACAATGTAACAGGCGTCATGTTTTCCGAACACGAAACGATAAAATTTTATCAAGGTGGAGGCAAAGAAACAAATCAAAAACAAGTATAGAGAATAAAAATAATATAAAGCGACTACACATTCTTCAAGATTAACCGCACAAATCAGTTTGGAGGTTAGCGAGACGACGCACACAACTCACGAACGCGAGCCGGTTGTCGCTGGGAAAGATTCAAACGAGGCCGCGGAGCGACGTAGGGACGGTGCTGCTATCGAAATAACATTGAATTCCTACGCTGATTCGGACTTGGGAAATACATGTTCAGAAAAAGGTGCAAAACCACAACGTCTCATAACTGCAATTGATATTTACACGACAAATGGATTCATGTGTAGATTCGTTGAAACAAGTCATAGATTTAACTATCATTGTGATTAGATAGTTAAAATTATACGTAATAAATAAGGATAAGTAATTAAACACGAAAACTCCAGAATTTATTGCATTGACAACAACAGGAAATAACCTTTCGAGAGGAGAGCACCAAGACGCAAAATGAATTTTTATTTCATCTTTTGCATATGACTTTGTTCATTTGCGTGGGTATAAATAAAGATGTGGATCACACCGTGAATGTAAAAATTACGACGCACGTATTATTCTCTATATAAATGGTAATTTATCCTTTATACATATGGAAAGCTATTTGAGTAATGAACGATTTAATGTACGAAGCGCAGTAGGTTTGAGCGCCATAAAACGATATTGCTGACGTAGATGTGTTTACACGCTCCGGACCGGTACCATTCTTTTCTCTTAAAAAGGAATGCGTGGAACAGTTGTTTCTTTGTTAAGCGCAGTCACGCATTAAACAAATGAAGAAATATGTAGACGCTGAATATAATATGCAAAAAACACGTCGTTAAGTACTTGAACAGATTTAAAGCTATTGTATCATGTAATTAAGTTTCGAGTGTTGAGGAAAAACTTAAATAACACGACTTAAGTTACTTTAGAGAATAATACTGACATTAGATTCAAACATATGTATGAGCAAATATCCAGCGAGGCATATATATCTATTATTTAACATGTGTCCTGTCCATAACTGCTGGTGCTGTAATATGAATTTAAATAGTAAAATAGGAAAAATACATATGGTGAAAAGATGCTGTGAACAGATCTAAATTTAAACTGGCATTGATGGAAAGGTGAGAAGGGTGGATTATAATTGCTCCGGATATTCCGAACGACGTCCTAACGAAGGAAGACTCAAATTGTCGCTGCCTAAATATAGAAAATGACTTCGCTAATGACTGGTTATAATGTTGCATCCTGAAACTCCACCCGTGGTTTTGAAATAATAAATAATTAATACCTAATACATCGGTTAGTATTATTCCGCGGACACCAAATACTTATTGGCCGAAAACAGTTGAATCATCAAAATGAAATGGAAAATACAAATATATCATTTTATCTGAAATTAGTATTACTACGGTGCATAGCATATGTATATTTATTGCCAGCAACGAAACATGAATAATATTAGCACAAATTACCTGTATTGTCTCGACACCCACATAAAATTTGACATTGAGTGCCAATTGGATAAACGTACTATTATTAGCGGACCGGGAAAATATTATCTTGGCTTGTCAGCAGCGACACCAGCACGTA
>DWJK01006243.1:0-10611 GCA_018248815.1 Croniades pieria auraria | reverse complement strand
TAACATTTTATTTGAATAACATTTTATTTGAATAACATTTTATTTGAATAACATTTTATTTGAATAACATTTTATTTGAATAACATTTTATTTAATTATCCTGTCAAATTATGGCTTTGTGTGAAATTCAAAATCATTTTTAACTACATTCAAAGCTATACGTTACGCAACTCGTATCTATATTAGAAATAGTGTTAATGTTATATCGACATTCACATAGATCTCTGGAGACCGAGATCCTGTCAGCGCCGGGCCATGCTCGCGCCCTGGACGCTCTGCAAGTGTCCCCGTACCGCATCACGCAAGTCGTCGACTCCGACGGTGTCATACACTCTATTCGAGAGGTAACCCATCTCTTTTTAACTAGTTTTTAAGAAGCAACTAATTATTTTTAGAAAAATTTCGAGGATTAACGGATTTTTTTTAATAGTTTTTGTGCATTAACTGGTTATTTTTTTAAACATTGTTCGCCAGTAACGCCATCTATCGTTGTAGTTGATATACTCGTGTTGCTAGTGTCGATAGGTAAAACTTTAGTTTCTAATTTTAGTGCTAGTTTGAGCACTCATCTCTTTAACCTATGGTAACTACTTAAAATTCACGTAACAAATTTAGCTATTATATTTATTTATAAAGCATCTATCTAAGAAAACAGCAAGCAATATCGTCAATGGTCTATAATGGTCCATAAACATGGGTGCGTTTATAGAAGACGTAGATATCCATCGACAATTATATCATTAAAAGTACATTTACATCATTAAAAGTACAATTATATCATTAGAAGAAAATATGAGTTTTTCTCCAGGACACCAGGACGGAGTTCTCCTGTTCCCGACAAGGCTACTTCGTGCATCCTCGCTCCTGCGCGCGCTTCTACCGCTGCGTGAAGTTCGATCAGCTCTCGCCCGACTATACTGTAAGTACTTTTTTCGTCATCGTCATTGTCATCAACCTATTTCAGTCCACTGGTGGACATAGGCCTCCCCCAATGAGCGCCATCACGCCCTATCCTCGGCTTGCCGCATCCAGCATCTGCTCGCAGCATTTCGCAAATCGGCGTCCCACCGGGCCGGAGGGCGTCCTACTTTACGTTTGCCGAGCCGCGGTCTCCACTCTAGAACACGCCTACTCCACCGGTTGTCAATTCTTCGGCAGATACGCCCAGCCCATTGCCACTTCAGCGAGCTAATCCTTTGAGCTATTTCGGTGACATTGATACTCTTTCGGATAGTATCATTTCTGATCTTACTATTTTACTTACTTAGTAGGTACTTTATTCACTTGGTATTAAAAAAAAAAAAAAATGTTTCTATGGTGTGTGAAGTCCGCCAACCCGCACTTTGCCAGCGTGGAGGACTACGGCCTTAACCCTCTCAATATGGGAGGAGACCCACATTCCAACAGTGGAATGTTAATGGGCCGTTTAGAAAAAAAAAAAAAAAATTTAACATTTTTGAGTTTGGTTTCTGCTTTGACTGGTGAATGTGTTTTATTTTCGTCCTGTGTATTGGTTTCCGCACCTTTATTGAAAGCGAGGGTAGCTCTGAAAGTTTAAATTTCAGCACGACTGGACGCAAGACTCTGAGATCATACCTTGTATTTTCAATTTACTAGCAGCTACATACTTAGCTACCTAAAAGCCTGTCTATTTAACAGAACATCAAATGTCCAATATGTTTAAAAGTATGCAATGCACTCCTTATAATAGTGATAATGATCATCATCATCTGTCCACTTCTGGAAAAATGCTTCCTCCAATGAGTGTCATGGTGATGGCGCTCGTAATATTGGATGTGCTTTCTACATTGTTTATATGAGGGTATTTTCAAACACACAGCTTTACGCCTATATATCCCAAACGGGTAGGCAAAAGTGTACTTTGACGATTCATTTGTTATGTTATACCTCCCAGCATGGAATAGGAGGTGAGCCTTCATTGTTATTGCTTATAGGTATTCGAATTCGACTGTCCGGCGGGTCTGGCGTTCGACTCCCGCTACGAGGTGTGCGTATGGCCCGGCAGCCTGGCCCACACGCAGGCCTGTCCCGGCTCCTCGGAAATCGCTCCCGTGCCGAGAACACGCTTCCTGTGCCCTGACCACGAAGGTATGTAACTGCAAACCATTTTGAGATACATTTTCACTCTTTTCAATAAGCTATTGAAGAAAATCTGGAGCATACCTATTGGATACTGTGCTCAGTATTTAAAACATATCACATGACAACGACAACGCTATTGTCAATGTTTCTATGAGCAAAATTCTGAGTACAATACCTGATATAAACGGACTTTATTATTTAGAAAATGTCTGCGTAATATATAAATCATCATCCCCATCATCAGCCTATCAAGTCCATTGCTGGACGTGGGCCTCGACATAGGGCTTTTTGCCCATAATGCCCACGCTGGGCATGCTGATTGAAGATCGAAGAACATAGCTTCTTGGACCGCCTACGCTGCTGCACGTAGGCGGTCGTGATGATGTGCCCAAGAGAGCCGGGTTTAGTCGCCTCTTGTGACTTACGTATACTTTGATATTATTGAATGACATCATATTGAACGTCATATAGTTTTTTCGTCAAAACTAGATACGAAAGATAGACGAGAATTATAGGCTGCACTAAGTCTGCATCTACTTCTGGTAGCTGGACGACTCTACCTAATCTCATATTGCCTAAGTGGTTCTATATGGGTATGTGTAAAAAGACTGCGATGTGTGTGTCACGGATTTGAGATAGAATTTTAGTTAATTTTGATTTTTGAACTGAGTAATAATGATATAAGTAATGTACTTTAATCTCGTTAACGGCAGAAACAGATGCTGCGGGTATATCTCTCTGTCTCTACAAACCAACTCGATACAGTTATACCTGAAGAAAATTTACTAAATTTTATTTTGTTTGTCAACAGGCTACTACGCAGACCCAGAGAACTGTCGCTGGTTCTTCGCTTGTCTGGACCACGGCACGGCGCCGTTGACTGCGTACGAGTTCCGCTGCCCCTTCGGTCTAGGCTTCGATGCCGCACGACTCAAATGCGACTGGCCCTGGGTGGTGCCCGCCTGCGGGAATATTGCTAGATACGAGGCTGAGGCTTATGGTTTCTCCGCTGCCACTCTTACTGGTAAATACCCTTTTTTATATTAGAGGTTTTAGAATTTAGACATTATAACACAAGTCGCAGTGTTCAAAGGTGACGTAAGGTCCCATATTGAATGTCAAAGCCATGACCTACCCACTGCGATGTTCACAGGTAAGTTTCGGTCATGTTCTGACATATATTTGTTTATGAAATATTATAAGTGACCTATATATTTAAGCGATGTTACGCACTCTCATAAAAATGTACAATTATCCTTTGTTCGAGGATACTGGCACATTTTTATAAGAGTTTGCCAGCCACCCTTCCAAGGCGCGTTAAGCAGTGATTCTTTGTAGTAAACAATAGGCAAGACTCAGTTATCTTAGCAAAAGTTTATATTTCTCTGTTATAGTTTGTAAAGTTCTATACGTTCCAACATTGCGCGACGGTTTATCCGTCCAGCATTGGGACATTAATGGCCTGTACTGATTTTTACCGACGAAATACTAATACAATTATTATAAATAATCTTGATTGATTTGTTTCTCTCACTACAGGTGCAGCTGGTTTCCGTGGCCAAACAGCCGATTCCGTCAACATCGCTGCTCATCAAAGTTTAATCTCTGGAGCTTCCTTGAATAACCTAGTGGGCATCCAGGGTGGTTTCTTGTCCAACGCTGATGCTTTAGACGCCAACTTCATTGCTTCGCAAGAATATAGCCCAGAAGCCTCCGGACATGTGTTCAGAACGGAAACGACTGCCCCTGGCTTCACGACCAGTGGAGTCACTTATAATGTAGAAGCAGACGCTTCTAATGATGACATAGGTCTGGTACAAGCTACTAGATACAACGAAGATGGAGAGTATTCTCAAGGGTCCTTAATATTAGACGACTACAGGCAACCAGCCGCATCTTCTTCGTCTTTAAATCGCGTAGCTGCCAATGCAGGGCAATACAAACAAGACAATACCGCTACAAGTGCAGCGTATTCAAAAACTACTTCAGGTCGAAGATACCAAACGGGCAAATACGTTAAAGACAATTCTGGACGTTACGTACATAATCCTGCTGGAGATCGCGCTTTACCCTATAACCATGTCGATTCAATAGTCAAGCCTTATATACATGACGTGTCTAAATATAAACATACTCCGGACTATACAGATGGATCGCTTTACTTAGACCCTAACATAAATCGATCTCCTGGTTATTATTATCCTAAACCAAGTATACCATTCGAAGACGGTGTTGTATACGGAGAAAGTGGAAATACCTATGAATCTCAAGGATATACCGACAGTGGCGCTTCAGGTGCTTACGTTGATTTTGGTACTTCCAATGGTGGATACAAATCTAGTGGAAGCCTATATAAACTTGAGGGTCAAGTCGGAGTAGACACTGATGGCGGTACCTCCCAAATAAATGTACAACATTACAACAGTTACAACAACGCGGACGTGGGCACCTATGTAACTGATAATAAAGCTTATACTGGCGTTTCGCACACTTTGACCGCTGGAGCAATTAATGTAGGTTTAGTAGGAAAAACATCTTTAGTTGATGTTGATTACTACGACCAACGTAATTATCAATCTGGTCATCAAATTGTACATGAAAACGTACACGGTGGTCAAGTCAATTACGTTGATCAACCTGCGATTTCCATTACCCACGCTGGTAGCGACAGCCACCGTCTCGATGGCTACAGCTATGTTACCACACCAACGTCTTCTGGAGTCCCTACAACAGCTAGACCATTCGCCGCAACGACATCATTGCCAGCGGTCACTGCAACATACAAAACGACTTATCTGCCTGTTGAACCCAAAACAAGCGTAAAACAAGTTTTTGGATACACACAACCAGCTATCACGTACGTCCAGCCAACGGTGGTTTCTGTGAAACAACAGTACGTCACTCCTAGAGTCGAAGTAAATCATCACGATCAGGGGTTGAATTACCAATATGAAGCTAGGGATTATACTGACTCGGACAGTTATACAGGAGTTAAGGAAACTCAATCAACCGGATACGACTATTCCAAGTCTAGTACTAGATTCGGAGATGGTATTTCATATTCGACCCCTACGCCAGCTTTATCTATTGCTACATTCAAACCTCGTGGTTTTAGTCACAGTCAACAGACACTACACAAGGTTGAATCAACTGGTTACGAATATTCCAATCCGACACCAGTCACTGAAGCACCATTTAGGAAGGCCGTATCATACACTGTAGGCGCTCCGTCAGACGTTCAACCGACAGGTTCTTACGCGCCCTCGTCTCACAGTCAACAAACTGTACATAAAGTAGAATCAAGCAATGCCTATTTACCACCTGTAGCAGTTTCTGAAGGAGTAAGCTATGGCGTAACGTACGAAGAACCCCAAACGGTTGTACACTACACGACAGCGCGACCTACTGTTGCAGTTCAATCATTTGTGACATTTAGCAGTAGCACTCCTCAACCTGACGTCTACAATCACCAGACTTTGCACAAAGTGGACTCGAGTAAAATCAGCACATATTCTCAAGACGATTCATCAGCTGGATATGTATACAATCAACCGAAAATCCAACTACAAGAAGAATCTAAATCTGGTTATCAATATTCCACACCCGCACCTGTTGGTACTTCCACATACAGAATTCCTAGCTACAGCCATCAAACTATACACAAAGTTGAGACTTCAAGAATAGTTCCGTCTGCGACTCCAGTAACAGTTTACGAAAATCCTATTTTGCAGTATACCCAAAAAGTTACACCAGTATCCTTTGGAAGCACCGCTCAGTCGTACCGCCACCAGACTGTCCATCAAGCTAGTACTAGTAAGATAGACCAAAATAAATCCACCGGCTATGAATACACTGAGCCCAGAGTCACTTATGAAGAACCTAAGATTGTTCAATACACGACTGCTCGACCTGTAATTGCAATCCAATCTGCTATATCGGCTTACGTACCGCAAACGTTCAACCAACAAACAATACATAAAGTTGATGCCAGTCAAATCAATACTTATTCGCAAGGTGAATCTGGATATGAATACACTAAACCATCAATTAAATTCGAAACATCCACTCCAACGCCCGTAGTTCCGTCATACACTCCTCTTTCATTCGGCCAACAAACGATCCACAATATTAACAGGCAGTATGTCCCAGTGACATCCACAACTGGTCCTATAATTGACATAGGATACAAACAACCCGAAGTTACTGTATATGAGAACCCTATTCTCAAATATACTCAAAAGGTGACCCCTGCACCTGTCGTCGGACCTACCGTTGAAATATTTACGCAAACCTTTAAACCAGTGCATACGAAGGTCACTAGGCCTATCCAATACTCAACGGTCACTCAGGAACCTTATGTACAAATTAACGAAGGATATACATACGATCAGCCCGAAATACAGAGGAATGTGGAAACATTAAACACGCCAACCTACTCTGACGCTAGCGCTGTATCTCACCAAGTGTTCCATCAGTCACATAGTCAATCCGATGTTGGAAAGAATGGAGTGTTTGTTTCAACAACTCCGTCCACACTTCTGTATGAAAGCCATTACACTGATTATGAGTCCCCAAAACAAATCGAAACTTATAAAGCACCGGAATACATTCCACCAAAGACCGAATATCAGCAGACATATACCGTATCGACACCTTCCACCCCAGTTGTTTATCAGAGTTCTGTAACGCATGATACTCAAGAATACGATTATAAACCTAGTCAATACGATGCTCCCAAAAAGGTTGAATCTATTCATTTTTCATCATTCCCTGGAACAACAATTACTACTAAATATAATCAAGTGGCATATCAGTCACCAGAGATTCAAGTAGGTTATAAAGCTGAAGAGTATTTGCCGCCGGTTACAACACCTGCTAGACCCGTGACAACGACTTACAGACCGCGATATTCAACCACAACAACACGTGAATATCTTCCTCCTACATCTGCACCCAAATATCGAGGACAAGAATATTTACCTGCAGAAAAAAATTCTTATTTACCTCCTGTACAAAATACTTATCTACCCGCTGCAAAAAATACTTATTTACCCCCAGCCGAAAATAATTATCTACCACCAGCAGATAATACTTATCTGCCCCCACCGTCCCCAACATCAAAGTCTTTAGAATACTTGCCTCCAGCCCGTAAAACTAGCGGAGCTAGTGTTGTTAGTTTTGATAACTTTGGATACGAGAATAATGGCGAATCATTTGACTCAAAACTTGGATACAACCCATATCAAGACACTGCGCAAACTTATTTCACTGAACCATCGTCTACAGTAGCGCCACTTCAAAGAAAACAAAACATTGTTGTAGAAACTGCGAAATCTCACGTGCTTGGTTTTGGAACCGTCGGACCTGATGCCGGATTAGTGTCTCCAGTAAGCTATACTACGTCGACACCTGTTGTTTTATCAAGCGCCGACAACTCTTATTTGCCACCGAAGATCGTTTCATCAACTTACGCACCTGAAATAGTTGAAGTTACATCCCCTGCATCACGAAGGACTAGGCCTAAGTATGGAAGGCCTTTTGCCAAATCCACGACTCAAGAACCTGTATTCTACGAGTCTACAACAGAGTACGAGGCGCCCGAGTACTTGCCACCATCCGAAGAAACTCATGATACAATATATAAGAAATATCAAGTTTTTAATACTGACGACAGTTTCATTTCCACCACCGCTGCTCCCTATAAGAGGAAACAGAATCTTGTCGTGGAAACAGCAAAATCCCATCTTCTTGATTTTGGAACAGTTGTACCTGATGGTGGTTTAATTTCGACCGCCACTTACACCACTGCAGCACCTGTCGAATCATACAGCTCAACTTATTCACCAATCAAGCAAGAATTAGTAGAAGTGTTCCCATCTCGTTCATCTTCTCGTAAAAATAAACCCAAGGTCGCCGTCGTAACCAAATTAAACGATTTCAACCCGCTGCTTGTGAGGAAATTGGGCGCTGTTTGCAGTTGTCAATCCCCAGTTTTGGTGCTAAAAGGAAGAAGACCCAGTGGTCATTCTCAACAAGAATCTAACGATTATAGCTCTAGCTATGACGACTCTAGTCGTGGACACATAAGCGACTATTCGAGTACAGTAGTGACTCCCACACCAGTTGTTACGTCTACCTTCAATCCTATTATCGTACCAGATGACTCATTCTATCAAGATTACCAGGAAACCAGCAACAATAACGTAGACATTACACCTAACGGTCAAACTTACCAAGATTCATACGTATCTAGCACTCCGATAATATCAACAACAGAGAAATTAATTAGGACTAGACCGCGGGTGAAAACTGTTACTGCAGCTCCTACTTATAAAACGATTTTACTTAATCAAGAAGTAACGTCCGCTGTTGTAGATGAAACTGCTGCATCTCCGGTGTCATACGAATCTAAATCCTTTGACCGCTATGGTCCCGGCGGATGGAGAAGCAGAGATGAAACTCTTCAAGGATCTGTGGACTGCAAGAGAGCCGGATTGTTCCGTCACCCGAAGCAATGTAACAAATTTTATGCTTGCAGATGGGACTGTACGAAGAAAAGGTTTACTCTTCACGTGTTCAACTGCCCAATCCAATTGAGTTTCGATCCTAACCTTGGTGCTTGTAACTGGCCAAGCCAAGGACCCGCTTGCCAAGGCGATACGCTTCTCACTAATACACTTTGAGTTAGTTATGTAAAAGACCGTTCAATGAATCTCGACGTGCCATCGAAATTGTGATAGATGTGACCACGATCCCACGATCTGTATTTGTTTATCAGGAATAATTAAGTTGATGGTTTGTGTCTCTCTTTTAATTCTATAGGCTTATTTATTTGTTTGATTGTTATAATGTTATTTTATAGTTATTTATTACTCATGCTCTTTGTAAAGCTTATGACCGCTAAGTATTCAGACGTTTTGGCATTATTGATTGAACATTAGTTACCAGTGTCTAGTTTCTATAGTATGTAATGTTTTGTGAAACAATGAAGTCATATTTTTTGTACGTTTATAAATCATTGCGCTGTAATGTAAATATATCATTTTATTCATGTAAATTGTATTTTATTGTATGTCAATTAATAAAAGCATTGAATTAAAATTAAATGTTCAAAGTGACAGGCTTTTCTACTTCGGCCAAAGCACCCTCATATTTTGCAAGCAAAGGTTTTACTTCTTCATCGAGGAATTCTGTTACTTGCTCTGGTGCCCTGCCAATGAAGGTAGATGCGTCCAAAATTTTGTCCAACTGAGGTATAATAGGTTCGAAATAACTATCTTTCTTAACACGTTCGATCAAATCATTGTCCTTTCCCTGCTGTTTCACGACAGCGCCAGCTTCATGTGAAAGAACACGAATTTTTTCATGGCACACTTGGCGGTCGCCGCCGGCTTGCACCACAGCCATTATGATATTTTCCGTAGCCATAAACGGAAGTTCCTGCGCAATATGACGAGCAATGACTTTAGGGTACACAACCAAACCTTGGCAAATGTTAAGGAGAGTGATTAAAGTCGCGTCAGCGGTCAGAAACCCTTCAGCTAATGTTATGCGACGGTTGGCGGAGTCATCTAGAGTACGCTCCAGCCATTGGACTGCGTGAGTATTTGCGGCGTTGGCGTGCAGCGTGATCAGATGACGAGCTAACGAACAGCAACGTTCACAACGCATCGGGTTCCTTTTGTAAGGCATAGCACTGGAACCAATTTGCGACGCTTCAAACGGCTCCTCGATCTCCTTTCTGGAAGCTAGGATGCGAATATCTGAGCACATCTTGTGCACCGTTGCACCCAATCCGGACAGAGCAGACATAACTTCGAGATCCACCTTTCGTGAGTAGGTTTGTCCAGTGACCAGGTAACGTTTCTCGAAACCGGCTAACTCCGCTACTCTTTTATCAAGCGCTCTCACTTTTGCCCCGTCTCCCTGAAACAGTTGTAGGAACGAGGCCTGCGTTCCCGTTGTGCCTTTCACACCTCGGAACCGTAAATCGTCTCGTGCACGAGAGAGAGCTCGTTCGTCCATAAGCAGATCGCTCAGCCACAAAGAGGCTCGTTTCCCTACCGTCGTTAATTGAGCTGGCTGAAGATGAGTGAAGCCGAGGATGGGGAGCAACCTGAAAAATACAGATAAGGATAGGATCATAACTTTTATCTATTCATCTTTATATACATATATATATTAATCTTCATGAACTCTTTTATTACTTTATTACTGGACAAGAATCTTCTTATGAAAATAAGACTTGTTCTGGTCCTAAGGCCACATTTGCCAGGGTGTTTTCTTAAACACTCTTGCTAATTAGTTACGTCATACGCTTAAGAGAATATTATGAAGAATTCTTAAATGTGCAAACTTTCTCATGACGTTTTCCTGTATCATAATTAGGTTATTAATTTGAATTTGAATTGAATTTGAATTGAATTTGAACTGAATTTGAACTGAATTTGAACTGAATTTGAACTGAATTTGAACTGAATTTGAACTGAATTTGAACTGAATTTGAAC
>DWJK01006242.1:0-10612 GCA_018248815.1 Croniades pieria auraria | reverse complement strand
TGTACGAGGTCCTTTCTCATGAGCACCCGTCGCGAGCAGCGAGGTCGCGACGGAGACTGTCTCCGTCGCGACCTCGCTATCGTCATATCGTATAATTGGTCATACACGATATGTTCAAATGCTTATTAAATAATCCAAAAGAATCAGATAGTGAAAAAATAAATTAAATGTCATAATTTTCCTGAGCAAAAAACACGGAGTACTAATTTAGTACTGAAAGTATTGTACGCATTGTTTTTATATAAATCTGCTTTAGTTACGTCTTTTACTATTTCCAGACGGAACTGGATATTATTTATACCTAACTGCATTAAAATTACAGTTAATAACAACTTGAGGACCACCGTGGACTAAGATCTATAAATTATGGTTTTTCCCGCGCTTTAATATTGACCCGCCATCTGTTGCCAGTTCGATGTACTTCTTTTTAATTAAAAATGGGTTTTAATTATTTTCTGCCAGTTACAAATTGACTAAGTTCACAACATGGCATATGAGTTTTGAATTAACATCCGTTAATACTTGAATTATTATATTCAAATTCAAAATGACTTTAGTTGTAGTTTTAGCATAACAACTAAGTAGTTGACCACGGAATAAATAGGTATCCAGTTTAAACAAAAACGTAAAATCACGCATGTAATCTCCGAAGGGGTAGGCAGAGGAGTGTAGTACACACCCACGTTTAACCCGTTACGTTTCGTCACATGGAATTGGTGGTGAGCCTATTGTATCGTTTTAATTAAAAAAAAATGTTACTTATTTAAATGGACTTTGTAGTACTAGGCTTTACTAGGACTAAACTAGTGGGACCGTAAAATAAATTCTCTCTGCGGTCAACACCAGCTTCAAAATATCTTACATAAAAGTACTTACATAAAAGAATCAGCTCTCTTGTTGAGCTATTCTGGAAGATTTAGAACGGTCCATCTATTTATATTGAGTGCAACACTGGTGCATTTGTCAAAGTTTGCCGGATAAAAATAAGTTGAATCAGTATCGATGTAATACACCTATAGTTAGACAGGCGAGTCCAGTGGTCAGTGAACTTGGCTGTTGAGCCGGGGGTCGTGGGTTCGAGTTCCACCCATAATATTCGTGTGATGAGCTCATGTATGTGTTCTGTAGCTAGGTGTAAAAATTTTTTAAAAGTATATATTTACATATCTGTAGTTGATCATCCACCTGGTGACCATAACACAAGCTCTCCTGATTCTTACTTTGAGATGATGATGGTGTTCCAAGATAATATTATATTGTTATTACAGTAAGGTCTAAATCTTTAGGTGCCGTGACCAGATTTAGGTTCAGATATAGGCTGAATATAAACGTTTTAAAAACTTAAAGAAATACATTTCTCATATGCTTAAAACAAACGTTTCAGTTTGTTATTTATATTTTAGTTCGTAGGAGGGTACGTAAGTATGCAACGCGGATTTAATGTAGTTTAGTTATTTAGTTTAGTTATGTAGTTTAGTTGTTAGTTTAGTTGTATTATCAAACATTATGATGGCGAAGAAAATATTGCAGTAAACTTAAAGCATTTCTATAAAGTAGTTTTTACTTATCTTATAAAAAAAATGAAAAAAGCATTTCTTAACTAAAGATTTACGATGAAAAGCATCAGTCCGTCTTAACACATTAACAAGATTTAATCATTCATATTAGACGTGTTCTAGTATTAACACAAGATAAATGTTAGCCAGTTGTTAGATCCTTAATAAAACATTCAGCCGCTCGGTTATTCTCAAATGAATAGAATTCCAAGCCCATATACATCAAGAGCATTGTTAAATTATTTGCTTTCCTTGGTACACGTCGGTTCTTAGTGCTTTGTACATTTTTAAGTTCTTCGCGCTGTTACATTTACGCCGTTAATAGAATTTCTGAACACATTTTATTAGATATGCTGTTTAATCTGGTTCATTATATTTAAAAAAATCTACATCATTGACATTACACGTGCTGATTTTGAAAATGTAAGTAATGTAGTAAAAATGTAACATTAATTATATGGAAAATTTCCTAATAAAATCTTATTGTATAAAGTATATTCGAAAAATGTTAGCTAAAGTATAAAGTTCCAATAAACCGAACAAGTTTAAAAATACTTGTGAACCCAAGTGTTGAGTACTTTGACTTACCGCTTCTTTTTAAAAAGCATAAGAGGCGTTGTCCATATGGAATACAATGGATATTCTAGAAGGTTCTTGACCAATCGAGACCGATTTTTTCAAAGGGAACCCACCCTTATTTCGTTTACATAAGGTTGATATCAGCTTGTAACAAAAAGTCGTACAATACATCGACGACATTCGAATAACTCCTTCGAGTTTTTTCTGGAACGTTCGACAACAATTCATTGTACTTGATTGTTTAATAATAATTTAGTTATGGTAAAATTTTGATAAGTGAGTGGAGATTAGTAATAATATTACATGCTATTACAAAAGATGGAAAAATATGTAGAAAAAACAAAACCAATATATAGCGTAAACGTTAATGGATGGAGGTCCTGAGGGAAACTAAAACTTACGTATCTTGATCAAATAGCTCATATATTGTCTTATGGACAAGTCAAATTTCTCCAAAACCGGTGTGCGTGTATGAAAAGAGTCATAACTATTGAAGAATCATCTCAGGTTTGGTAAGATGATCAGATTTGGTATTCATGTAAGTTTAGAAATTGTTGCTCAGGGATAGGAAAGGATTAAGAAGGATACAGATAGTTGCAGAACTGCTTAGCGTGAGGAAATAATAATAAAATATTAAATCTACTTGACATCGTTTCTCCACCATCACCGTCCCGTAATACAATTGCAAGATGATTGATCGTCTCGGGAGTTACTTTTATGCTGTTTTATTCTTCCGATTTGTATCTGTGACCTAGAATTTTAGTACCCTTAAATTCTAGGTCTATCTATTTGATTTCAGCTAGTCTGGCAAGGTTCCAATAAAACGGTCTAAAGAGTCTTAAAGTTTTTTCCTATATAGCTAAAGACCCCCAAATAAAACACATTTATAACGAATACATCCTGTGGAAAAGTTTTAAGATATGGCATCATTTATCTTCAACTCATGAGAGCTGAAATCTTGATAAGTCATTATTTTAATGAGATTTTCAAAGCAAAAAAGTGTATAACGCCAAAAATCTCATGCTATAAATTGTTTTAATGATTCTTTCATTACTTTCTCTTTCTACAGAAACGATTGTAAAGTACTGGTATGAATAGATTATTGAATATTAATTGAGCTCTCAAGACTACTTATTTGTAGCTAATTTGAAATATGCATATGTATATGAGAATGACAGGTTGTTAGTTTTAGTTAGTTAGTTTTTACAATATATTGGTATATTTCATTATGTAACACACATTCACGTAGATACGAAAGGTCCATAAAAAGCTTCATAAATGCATAAAAGGAAAGATATAATCTTAAACATAATTTCCAAACGAATGAGTGAGCAAATGGCAGTATGTGAGGAGAGTATTCCAGCACAAAGCTTTTCCGTATCGGCCATCGATCGTTTCTCAGCCGCATACATTTGTCGTCCGGCGCCTCGTTACAGTTGTGGCCGCTGTAATAAAGTAAGAAAAATGTTGCAAGTTCGTTTCCTGCAGAGTATTCAAACTCTGCAGCCGTCGGTTGTACCAACTTTTAAATATTTAACATTTATCACAAACGCCAAGTGAATTTATGTACAATTGCTCTTTCTGAATCACTATAGATTTTTAAATTTATGTACTATTTATCTTTGTCTTAGTAAACGGTGGTTTTTATTCACCTTGTAAGGTGCCCGGCATAATGGTTTATTAGCGAATTCTGCATTGTTATCGCAAATATGTTAACTAAATTATTTTCAGTTCGGTAAAGTAGCGCGGTATTAGCGAGTTTCGGAAACACGATTAGTACAAACTTTGTGAATTAGTTTCATGCAAGCTCCGAGAACGTATAAACAAACTACATAAGGTAAAAAGCGTCACAAATTATTCGTTCAAAATATTGCTGATGTTATAAGTTTTGAGGATGAGGTCTTTAATGATAGGGATATTTGGTACTCTCCTTTCTGCCTGTCCCATGAAAGAGCTGGCGTGACCATAATATTAGCAGGCGAAGACAAGAATCCTTTTTGGTATCAATTTTCTGTTACCGCGCTAAGTTTATCGATTGTTTCATAAAGTTGATAATAATGAAGTAATTTTGTAGATTATTAATTTCAGTTGCAGAACGGAAGTGCTTAAAGTCAAAGTCAAAGCTCATTTATTAGAATTTAATTCGTTTTAAACGCTAATTACTTACTGCGCGGCCCCTTGCCTTGTTCAAAACATCTACTGTTGTTCAAAAGGCGAGCAAGCAAATCTACAGTGACAAATCTCTTTATCATTGTGAAAACATTCATCAACATCGGCTCTTTTGTGGTTCCATGGGTGGACAAGGGTCTCTTTTCAGGATGAGGAGAAACAAAGCCTCAAGGATAAAGTCTGGGCACAGTGACAGCGAGGAGATTACGGGTTAGATTGACAGGCCGAATATTTGTGTCGAAGTGTTTCTGCCTTTAGATCTATAATTATCTAAATAATTGTGTATATAGTAATTTCTATATTATGTCATTTATCAGCTGTCTGGATTACAAGGGAAGTACTTGTTTTGAATTAAATGGCACCGTGCGATTTAGTCCCAACAAAATGATTATTGCGTGAATATACACATAAGCAATATGTAAATATAATATATAAGGTTACAGAAATATTCTTGTTTTTTTGTTTCTTTTAGTCTTAACTATATGTATATGTTTATATTATGTTTTAAATATGTATGTATATAATAAAAGTTTTCTATTACTATTTCTAAATTATAATCATCTTGAGTAATCATAATGGACCCATTTGTCATTCCACTGTTGCAATATGGATCTCCTCTCATATTGAAAGGGCCATAGTCGCACTTGAGACTTGACTTGAGACTTCTCAATATGAGAGGAGACCCATATTTCAACAGTGGAATGATAAATGGGTCGATTACTATTTTTTAATTCATTTTGAACCCGTTTCGCCCCATTAGATTTAGGGTACCCTGCGCTACCTTTAACGTGTACAACTCATTTATATATCCATTCGCTTTTCCTTAGGCAATTAACCTCACCGACCTTAAAAGCGTCTCTTTTCCAAGCGGTGGATCTCAAGATCGTTTTATTCTATCTTTCTTAAGTAAGCGTTTCTTTTATCCGTGCGTTGGATTGTAGGACAACTTTATTAATATGTATGTTAATTGTTTTATTGAGTTATTGATATTTAATAGCCTGATTCAATAGTACGATGCTGGGATGATATCATGCTAACTTACTACTGACTAATAATAACTTAAAACTAAACTTACAACAAACTTGGGACAACTTAAACACGACCGCCTCATCTTATTCTACGTAGCCTACTCTTATTATTACTATTAAATTAGCCTAGATCTACTCAGTTTGAATCTCATACTAGAAAGCTGATAAGCATATATTACTGGTAAGGTATAGATCCTTCAAAAATATATTTTCGTATGTAGATTATTTTTTATCCACACAAAACAAATCTCGTGGACAACATAGAAATATTTTTTGTGGACGGGAAACCGAATTCGTATGTCTCGATGTTATCAGAACGTATGTCTTGTTTGTCATACTTAACAAATAAATTCATTAAATAAACGGGACTTGACTGCTTCGTTGGTCCAGTGGTTGCAAGCGGACCTACCGATCGGGAGAGGTTTATTTTTGCCGAGGTTCTAGATTGAAACCCCGGGTCGGCTACTATTGGATTTTTCTAATTTAGAATTTCTAGCAGTGATTCGGAGTTTGGATTTGTGCCTGTTGTATGACAATAGATTCACCACTTATTCCGTGGGACTCAAACGTAACTGGTGAAACGTGGAAGTGTACTACACTCTACTGCCTACCTGTTCGGGGATTATAGGCAGGATGTTACGTTTAACATGTAATTTTATTACTAATTGCGAACAACTTATAAAATAGTTACACATGCATGATCCGATGTGGGTAGTACGGAGTACACGATTAGAGCAAAACTTCGCGTAAGTAAATTAGTTTGCATTTGTCGGGAGCGGCGCTGGCGAGCCAACTTCCTGTTTCAAATGAAATGGCGTCAATTAACCACTGTTTTTTAATAGTGGATACATTTGAATAACTTGCCAAAATACCGATAAACTTTGTTGGTTGAATAATACTTCTACAATATTAAATATATTGTCGTTTAAAAGTGTAAATTAATATACGTATGTTCGGGCGTTTGATAGATATTTTTAGATCGGTTAAATTGAGATTTCAAATAGATCAACTACTTTCACCCATGATTTCGTTCGCGTCGTTCCGAATAAAATTAATCAATTGTATATTACAAATAATAATTAAGTACTTAAATATTGACTGAATATTTTTGCAAGTTTCAAAGTGGCTACAGCAGCATCTACAATTTAAAAAAAACTAAATACTTGACATTTCAGATGTTAGAACTGAATGTCATAAGAACTATGTATTTTTACCGGAGAAGTACTCTATAATATTCTTTAGTATACAAACTGTCTTTATGCGTAACTAAATAGGAATCCAGGTAGCATTTTTTGTGTAATTTATAAACAAACACCCAAACAAACAAGTATACGAATTTGGAAATCTATAACCTTAGTAAGATACCCCTATAAACAGTTTTATTTCAATGCTATCGTACATATAATCGATGATAATTATGACACGATTTGATCATATGGCATTAATAAGAAAAATTCTTAACGCTATGCAATTATACAAATGTCCAAACCAATATACAATTATACAAGAAAAAATCTAATTATACAAGCCGATATATAATTATACAAGCCGATATATAATTATACAAGCTGATATATAATTACACAAGCCGATATATAATTACACAAGCCGATATATAATTACACAAGCCAATATATAATTACACAAGCCGATATATAATTACACAAGCCGATATATAATTACCCAAGCCGATATATAATTACTCAAGCCGATATATAATTACACAAGCCGATATATAATTATACAAGCTAAAGATAACTTATAATGAATGATTCTCGTAACGATAACAGTCATACGGTAAAATGCAAATTAATTACAGTATCCGCCTGAAACGCTTCACGGGTCGCGTCCACAGAAACGTAGATTCGCGTGCATATAACGATGCCAACGAAACATAATAACATGAAACAGTTCAATTTCGCAAATGCAGCCTATTCGTTTCGCTACAGTTTGCGAGCTGCAAGATTTTTTAATATAAGCTCGCGAAACACGATCATGATATCATATTTCGCTTTTTCATTACGGGCGATATTCTTACGTGTACTGCAACTACTTTTGAATTTTATTGCAATTTGTTATGTAAAAGTTGAATAAAAAAATCATAACATCGCACCTGTAATCTCCGAAGGGATAGGCAGAGGTGTGTAGTACACTCTCACGTTTAATCAGTTACGTTTACGTCTCGTGGAAAAGGTGGTGAGCCCCTTGCCATAAACCGGGCACATATCTAGACTCGGAGCCACTACAAAAAGTTCTAAATTAGAAAAATCCAAAAGTACCCGGGATTTGAACCCAGGACCTCCCGATCGGCAGTCGCGCTTCCAACCGTTCGACCAACGAGGCAATCATAAAGTAAAAGTGGAATATTATTGTTATTTGTATTTTGCAGAATAAAATACATATTATGATCGAAATTAACGATCATACATTTGAATACACATAATCTCAAGGCGTCTCGGTGGTAGGCATAATGACGTCATTATCTTCCTCGTTCGCTCAGCGCTCTCATTTGAATTGTATAATCCTCTCCGCGATAATACTTCACAGTCAGGTTAAATTGGTAAATTATTTATGAACATAAGTTTTATAAAGCGACTCGTGATAAGCGTGCGGGCAAATCAGTTGCAAAAATCTGAAACCGCGTCCGTTAATTCACTGAAAACAACGAGTCGAAAAATGTGCCTAGTGACTCTACAAGAAAAAGACGGCTTGTTTTAAATGTTGCATTAACACTATATAAAAATTAAATTGTAATAACTTTACTGCTTCGTTGGTCGAGTGGTTGCAAGCGGTGCTGTCGAACGGGAGGTCCCGGGTTCAAATCCCGGGTCGGATACTATGGGAATTTTCTAATTTAGAATTTGTAGTAGTGACTCGGAGTCTGGATCAGTGCCCGGTGTATGGCAATAAGGCTCACCACCTATTCCATGGGACTTAAACGTAACTGGTGAAACGTGAGAGTGTACTACACTCGTCTACCTACCCCTTCGGGGATTACGGGCGTGATGTTACTTTTTTTTGTAATGATGTGTGGAGAGACTTTCGTCTAATAATGAAACGATAAAAAGGATTTATAACGATTATAAGATTGGTGGGTGGTAGGCAGGCAATAGGCTCACCGACTCTTCCATGGCAATAGGCTCACCGACTCTTTCATGAAATGTAACTGGTAAAACGTGGAAATGTACTATACTGTGTCTACCACTTTGGTGATTATAGGCGTGATATTACACGGGGTTATTGATGATCATGTGAAGGTTATTTGTAAATATTGTTCGTCTACTAAAATACAGTTTCCAATACTTGGAATTAATTCTCAGGCTATGTCTTGTTTTTCCTGGTACATACGACCACGCAAATCGAGTGTAGAGACAGTATGTATAGACAGAAGCACATTCAATCCGACTGTGTGCTATTATGAAATCTCCATAAAGGTTGTACATAAAGCTTAACGGTTGCTACAGTAAGGCTACGCTTTTGAAAATTTGCCAGTAAGCGGTCACCCTTTTGAGAGCACATCGCGTTTGGATTTTTTTTTCTTGGGGAATTTTTACCACAATGATATGACATTAAATGGCAAAGAATAAAACATATCTAATCCTAGTTATTTCTTGACAACAACTTTAAATTTATTGTTACAATATATGTAAGTATCTATTATAATAAGTTATTTAAAAAAAGTTACTGTCCCAACAGTTCTGTCGTATAGACATATGGCAAAAATATTTTAAGTAACCCAACACCGGTTCTATAACACTTTCTGAGTAACCGCCAGAGCCAAACTTTTGATTTTTTACTCTAGGCCATGCACAAAGTAAAACTTACAGTCACTACTGACTTATGTGTGTACAGAGCTACAATAAAAAACTATGTACATACATATGTTGCTATTCAATGTTTCGTGTCTTTATACATGACTTCCTCATGAACTCCCGCCGCTTGCAGCGAGGTCGCGACGGAGACTGAAGGACCTCGTACAGGTCCGAAACTAGTGGGCCTCCCGAATAACGTACGTGAATTAAGGCGGTACATTTTTAATAATGTACATATGTATTTACATAATAAAGTTGGAACGCGAACAATCAGAATGGTTTACAAAACTATTTGCCAAACGGATAGATAGATTCTACTAAATCGTATTAGGCGAGCGTGGCGGGTGCTCTTGGTGAAATATCTTCGACGCAGTAACCACGAGTATAGAACTCGAGTGCGAATCTCACTATACCTTTGCTTTAATAATGAAGTTCGAGAGATTTATTAGAAGGCGGTGTTACGTACCTTTATTTCTAACGTTGTTTAACGTGATAACTTTAACTATGTGGAAATGTATTGATATTTCGTTATATTAGACGCCTTAGGGGTATACAGAGAGCACCGAGTGCCAAATACCTATCCTTACAATCCTATCACTTTTTTTTACGTTTATCATTCTCTTTATGACGGCCTCGTTGGTCGAGTGGTTGCAAGCGCGACTGCCGATCGGGAAGTCCTGGGTTCAATTCCCGGGTTGGATGCTGTTGGATTTTTCTAATTTAGAATTTCTAGTAGTGACTCGGAGTGTGGAATTGTGCCCGGTGTATGGCGATAGGCTCACCACCTATTGCATGGGACTTAAACGTAACTGGTTAATCGTGGAAGTGTACTACACTCCTCTGTCTACTCTTTCGGGGATTATAGGCGTGATGTTACATAATCTTTAAATGTACATAAATGCACGACGCTTTAGGAGACATTTAACTGTATTAAATTTATTGTAAATTTAAATATATTTTTAATGAGAGATGAAGAAATCTTTAGTATTCTTATTGTTATTTAATTGAACTGTTGTCGTAATTGTATTTTTTCCATGAAGTACCAAAATTTAAAATATAGAAGCTATAAAAACAGAATACCACAGAAATAAACAAATGAACTTTAAAACTTTGGGATGAATAGGTATTATATTATCAAACTCGTGTCGTTATTAAATAACTGATATTATTTCTATACATTTTTACAAGCAGTTATAGCCTAGTGGTTAAGAATTCAGCCTTTCACTCCGGGGGTGATGGGTTCAAATCCATGGCACGCACTTCTTTACAAAAAGTGCGTTTTAAATTTAAATATCACTTCCTAACGGTGAAGGAAAACATCTTGAAGACACCTGCACACCCTAGAATTTATAAAAAAAAATGTAAGGTGTTTTAGTCTGCCAACTCGCACTTGGCCATCGTGGCGGACTACGGCCTTAACCCTCTCAATATAAGAGGAGATCCATATTCCAACAGTGGAAAGACAAAT
>DWJK01006241.1:0-10612 GCA_018248815.1 Croniades pieria auraria | reverse complement strand
CGGACTACGGCCTTAACCCTCTCAATATGAGAGGAGACCCATATTCCAACAGTGGAATGATAATGGGTCGATTATTACTAATAGAGACGAACTAATACATAAATAATAATAAATAATAATAATAATAATAATAATAATAATAATTTGACTCTTTTGTCAATATTTTGGGACCGAGAAAGTCTCTATTACAAGTATGCATTAGCAATCGCATCCTCCAGACCAAAATACAAACTGTATAAAAACGATTCCCAATAATGCTCACCACACAACAAATATAACAGTATTGCTGTACTTGGCGAAACGTATACTCGTTCCAGTTTTCATTATTCATAAATTTTTACACGCACAAATCCAACAGAACCAATTATCATTTATATTTATAGATATTTATAAACGTCATCTTTACCGTAAGGTCATACTTAAAATGCTGTTAGGTATAACTATTTCGATATGTGTATGTATATAATGGAGGCTAAAGTTAAATATAAGATAGCATAGATATAGAGAAAACAAGTGAGTTGAGTGCTCCAAGGGAGATAACTAGCTCCACGTTCTCAATTAACGCAACGTGTCTAGTTAGTCTGAGGGGAATGGAAATTGGCAACACCGTGTTATTAGGTCTATTTCTACGACAGCGTAATATTTAAGAAAGAGAGAAATTGTTCAACGAATATCTTGCTCGTAGACATTATTTGCCTGTGTAGAGGTCATTACACAAACCCAGTTATTGAACATTTTTATAACAAAGGCCCCATTATAATTATACTTTACTGAAGAGATTCAAAATGAGCACGCAGGTCACTGATGCTAAGTGGTAATTTCAGCCCATACGCTTCTGAATACAATCACATATAGAGCATAACAGAAAAGATCCTTTGTGAGATACTTCACAGACATGTTCTTGCCGTTGAGAATTAAATTGACCGTCTAATGTTTTATGTATGTCTATTGTTCAGTAGATGTCACTTCTTGTGACTGACACAAAAAGCTATTTTCATTTTTCAATGTAATGTTCAATGTGTAGTAGTTGAGAAACAAGTTCGGGATAATTAGTAGTTCGGAAACATCAGAGGAGAGGCTAAGCCTAAAGTATATCATGTTTGCCTATTATAAGTTTATAGACTTTACACGGCTTAGACAACATTATGGAGCTCTACGGTGTTTAATTTTCTTCCAGATATTGTCCTATGAGAAGCTAATATATGTATATTTAAATCTAGAAAGTGAATAAAAACTGTGAAGCCTCAAATGCGTGCTGAAATTCAAACCCCAAATTATCCTGAAAAGCGAAAATGAAAGCATTAATCAAGTAATGTAATTTATCAATAGGAGAAAACACATCACACTCTCTTTTTGAGATTGAGGCCTAAAGCTACTCTATTTGTTAGTAGGTACACTGAACTGGAGTGAAAAAAACTGAAGCCGGCATTCGAAACTATTCCCGACAGGGCACTTTTCCACTGCAACATTTCCAATTTTTCGTTTCCAATACCAACGCTGTGTCTCCGAAATGGATTCTATCGTAAAACTCCGCAATATGTGAGATTTTTATGTTTTACGTTGCTTCTGTTAATCGTAAATCACCGTAGTGGGATTTTATTTTTTTGCAAGTTCCTCTTTGTACATCAGCAGAATCATGAGTTTCACTTCAGATAAATCCAGAGGGAAATTACGGTCGCAGATTATTGCACTTGAAACATGGTTTCTTCATAGCCATAATGTTTGCTTTCTACCTTAAAAATGAAATATGACGTGACAGTATACCAACGACGACAAAGTTGAGGTCCGGAGCTTTATTTCGAGCCTAACTCACTCTAAAAAAGTTGGGACTAGAATATGATTTCACAATTTGTTTTCTTAGTCTAAAACGTCCCAACCTTGTTTGACGACGCTGTGAAAGATCCAAATTAATATTAGACGACAAAAACAACGAAAATAACAACAAAGAGCACTGTTTAGTATTTTAATGCCTGAAAACCCATGATTAAACTGCATGGAAATTCTCTGTCTCATTAGTATACATTTAATTAACCCTTTTATCGTTTCCCTGTTACTCACGAGACTCTTCTCAGAGTGAAAAGGGTGAACATTCCACACAAGCTTTTGTATTTAACCATCGCACTTGTAAATTAACAAATATATATGTTAAAATACCAAAATTATGTTCATTATTCTCCAAATCCCAGAGCGATACCGCAGTACGGTATACTACACTCGATGTATGCAAAAACCGTCCAAGTTTCGTATTACATATTTCGACTTCTCGGTATTTATGATTTATTCATGAAAGTTGCGCTTAGGGGTCCCAAGGGTGATTTATATATAAAAAAAGGTAAAAAGGTATTTTCCAATAAACAATAACCGTTTTTGATCTTGAGTACTTGGGAAAATAAACTAGAATGGCTATTGAATATAAATGTGCGTTTCGAGAAAACGCGTTTCTCCCATATTGTTCGACACTGTGTCATTGATGTACTCGTGAGAGTGTTCGCTACAATTTCAACTGGCATTTCATTTGTTGGCTTTCAAAATGAAATCATAGTGACACCAAAATATATTTCTTCGTTAGTCATGTCTGTAAGGCGTGTAGAACTGTAGCTTTTTCCGATACTGTAATCATGCTTTGAACCTAATAATGCGTCTCAAAATTCTATGTTTTCATTAATTTTTTTTTGTTTGTAAGATATTTTTAATAGGTACATTTAAAAAATTGTCAATTTAGTATGTTAAATATGCATTAGAATCTTCTTGATAAGAGTCACAAACATTAGTTACAAAAAAAATGATTTTGAAAAAAAAAAAATAAGCGCATGAAAAATTACTGAATGGTCTTTGAAAACCGCTCTTTTAGTTAAATGAAATGGACTTAATACTTCAGTGCCTTGAACTCATAACATCGAGGTACGATGACAACAGAAGTTTATTACCCGGTTTATGCGTGGTCCGTTAAATAAAATTTTATTCAGCGAATTAACGACTGAACGCTGCGAAGCGTTTGCGTGAAACAGAAATAATCGCCATATTTCTATTGCAACGGTGACTATCTACGTAGATTTTTTCAAATCTATAATCGGTCTCTGATGATACATTTGTTGGTCTTAAAAAATGGTCTTAAAACAATCTGCAAATTGTGGCACTAGAAAGTATTCATACCTATTTTATTATTCATACATTATGGGACTATGCACACGTGTTGTCACTCTACCACCAAAAAACATATATAGGTTAATCCGTAACACAGTTTAATAATAATTACCTGGATGACCGAGCTTTGCTCGGTATGTTTTTGATTTTGTTTTGTTTATTTTTGTATTTTTTTGTGTTTTTTTATTTACGAATTAGATGCGTTAATAAAGGGTTCCCAATGATAATTTTTGTCACAAAAGAAGGAACTTGAAAAAAATGGGAAAATAATAATCAGACGGAGATATCTGGACTCGAACCTGGGTCTCCCGGTTTTGGGGACCGTCCGAATTTCCATGAGAGCTATTATAACATTGCAGATGGTGGCGAAATTTACCTTCGTATTCTAATGATATTGTAGCAGTTTTTCATTGCCTTAAAACACAGATAAAACGACGTTTTCTAAAAACAGAACCTAGCTAGATGGATTTATCGCCCCCGAAATTCCCCGCATAGTAAATTTCATGAAAATCGTTGAAGCCGTTTCCGAGATTCCGATTATATTCATATATACATATACATGTATACACATACATATATACATATACATATATACTTATACATATATACATGTACATATATACATATAAATATATACATACATATACATATATACATATACATATGTACAAGAATTTCTCGTTTAAAGGCATTAGATATTAGAAAAATATTAATCGACCCATTTACCGTTCTACTGTTGGAATATGGGTCTCCTCTCATATTGCGAGGTAAGCCCATAGTCTGCCACGCTCGACAAATGGGTTGGCAGACTTCACACACCCCTAGATGTTTTTTTTAAATTCTGAGGTGTGCAGGTTTCTTCGCGATGTTTTCTATCACCATTGACAGGTGATATTTAAACTTAAAACGCACTTTTATAAAGAGGTACGCGCCATAGATTTGTACCCAGCACCCGAGTGAGATTGAGGGAGTGAGAAGCTGAAGTCTTAACCATTAGGCTGTCACTGCTTTGAGTTTAATTATGTTACTACATAAATACGGATAATAATTGTACATAAATACATTTGCCTAGTAACGGAAACAGGTTTAAGTGTGTGTAAAAAACTTAAAGTAAAATATATCGAAAATAATATTATGCAAGGCTTGTGAATTCCGGAAATTCGTTTTGGCCAGTCTGCCAGACCATACCTTTAACTATCTTCAATCTAAGTGGAGACCCTTATCCAAGATTAGAATTTAAGAGGGGTTAATTATGACCATGGCATGTTGTATTAATTTTTATGAGCGGATTGTTAAATTAATTTTATTCCATAAATTCCCAAAAGGGTAATTTTAATGTGAGCCATTGGTAATTACGTCAATCAAGTTTAGTTTTATCTTAAGAGAGAATACCTTTTAAAGACCAAATGTTAAATGATGAAGACAAGTATTATATTTTGAAGAAATCTGCACGCCTCTGTATACTGATTTCAAAAAGACGCTAAGTATGCCATACATTGTACACTTGTGTTTCCGGCCTACTTTTTTACCGACGTTATTGAGCGGTAGACTGTGTAAGTAAGTGACTTTAGACTTTAAATACGCCCACGTGGAATTAGATAATCCATTAGATAATGACACTAATTGCAGAGCCGGAATCTATGGTTCGTGTCCGACTCAAGATGAACTGTTGTGATAAGACCGAGTATTTGTTCTTTGTCCGGTACAAAAATACATAAATGACGATGTGTTTTTTAGTTTATATACGTACGCTTATCAACTGTCTAGTGAATATTATACAGGTTCAAAGTATGGGACTAGATAATTGCGTGTGAGGTATTCTACGTTTTTCTTACAATTATACATTTCTTTGTATAATACCTGTATTCGATCCCCGGGTACTATTGGAATTTTCTAACTCTCATTTTCTAGTACTGGCTGCGTGCTTTGATCTGTGCCCTGTGTATGGCGATGGGCTCACCACCTATTCCATGGTGGGATGTAAACGTAACTGGTGACACGTGTGAGCGTACTAGAGTCTTTCCTCTACCCTTTAGTGATTATGTGGGGGTGTTTTGCGGGATAACCCATTTTTTTTATATTTCATTGTATGAATAAGGACGTTAATTAAACCGTATCTGACGGTTTCATATGAACAAAGTAATCTTGTTTTACCCAGTGAATCATTTATTAATTACACGCTTTAAATCCATATAAATTCATATTAAATAAATGTACATTTGTATAAGCATACTAGGAAAGAAAATTGTGATACATTTAAAAAATATATATGTAGCAAAAAATAAAGCGACGCGATGTTGGCTGGCTTTGTTTTCGTATCCTAAATACGGCGTTCTAGAGAGTTCGGCGGCTATCGGAACTTTGACCGGTGGTCGAGGCTTGCAGAATTCGTCGAAGTTAAAACCGTATAAAGGATGAAAAAAGGCATCTTACAATAAAACTCTATAGAATAGGATAGTAATGAATATTAAACTAAAATGTTTAATTTTGGTAAAAAAAATTAAAAAATTTGATCACGTTGTCAGTCATGTTATGTCTATGATATTTAACTCTATGATTTTATAATTTCTAAGTAACAATCTTACAGTATGAGCTGTTGAGAATTTAGTAAATATTATTAGATAATTACTATTATTATTATTATAATTATTATTACATGTCTTATTTTAGAGTTTAGACAGTATTTTTTAAGTGTTTCTTGGTACAAAACTATATTATGTAGTAATAAGGATTTTGTATATAAGTTTATACATAGTCTTTATTGTATTACGTTAGAAGGCGAGTCCATATAATCCACGTGATTACCGAAAAACAAAATTTTAATAAAAATAATAGATTAAAAGCAATATAATAATAAAAAAATCCTTGTTATTTAATTATGAATTCCCTTTCGCCCATTATTCTAACAAAGGTATGGTTATCCAATGAATTGAGTTCCGACCTCCAATCTATAGGTTGAACGAGAGGGCCCAATTAACTGAACCCAAGTGTACTTAGATCCTAGCTATGGAATTTGAGATAATTGTTACACTGCTGGCCAAATTATAGGTACCTGTGTGGGTGTAAGAAATTGGTCATTCAATTTTTTTACTTGGTCATGCATCTTTATAATACTTATAAATACAATTTAACAGTTTTTTAGTAAATGTTACCCGAGAAACAATTAATACCGTTAATTAAATATATAAATATATAAATCAGCTCACAGCAGCCATTTCCAAAATACTGGCTGCTGAAAAAATAGAAAATTTTGGATATTTGCATAATTTGGAAATGCGAACGTACATATTCACGTTATAAAAATATTAACATAAAAAAGCTTAATGACACAATAACAAACTCAATCTATACTGTGATTAAACATGTATCAGCTTTCGAATTAAATTCGTTACACATTTATCTGTGTTTTTGTATAATTTACACCAATATTCAAGTTAGCCACCTAATTAATTATTGTTATTACTATGTTAGTCGCAAACCTCCAGAACATTTTCAATATTTTTCTTTCCACTTTTATATATGGGTTTTTTCTGCTCGCGTTTTATAAATTCTCATGTCAATGCGCTCAGGGAGTAGCCCCTAAGGCAGTTCATTACATATATGACACATGCGCGGAAGAAGAAACTTCATATAAACAGACAAGTATATTGTTTTACACACGTACATTCATACATATACGTATATACACAAACATAAACACAGATACCTATATGCGTGTATGTTTATGTGTGTTTGTGTGCGTGCGTGTGTGTGTGTATGTGTGTGCGTGTGCGTGTGTGTGTGCGTGTGTGTGCGTGTGTGTGTATGTGCGCGCATGTGTGTGTGCATGTGTATGTATGTGTGTATGTGTATATAATAATAGACCCATTTATCATTCCACGGTTAGTATATAGGTCGCCTCTCATATTGAGAGGGCTAAGGCCATAGTCTACCCCGCTGGCCAAATGCGGGTTAGCAGACTGCACACACGTTAATTTTTTTTAAATATAAATTCTAAGGTGTGCAGGTTTCCTCACGATGTTTTCCTTCACCGTTAGCAAGTGACATTTAAACTTAAAACACACTTTTGTATAGAGGTGCGTGCCATGGATTTGAACCCAGCACCCCCGGAGTGAGAGGCTGAATTCTTATCCACTAGGCTATCACTGCTATGTGCATACATATATGTATGTCTGGAAGTGTACCGGTATATTAAAGTGTGTGTAAAACTATGATGTTAGTAAGCCTACTGGCTACTTACTGGCTATCTACGACTTACTAATCGTTAGATAAAATCAGTTATGTATATTAAAACTGAAAACTTTACAACGAAAAGACGTGGAATGCATATACGAGATATTCTTGAAAGGTTATGTTTATGGTCATTCATAAAAAGCACGAAAAAGCTCTACGACAAAGCCGATACAATAGCGCCATTAGCTTTCTATTGGAATTCTTTAAAAGCAGTTAAGCAGTTTTCTGTTCTTTTTTTAAATTCGTAAAAGAACGCAGGGTAGATGGAATTCTTTTGACTATGGAAGTAAAATGTTCTACTAATAAACTTTCTTACTGAATCTGTTTAAAAAAATAATCGTTACTCGTATATGCTTATTGAATTCTTACATTTAAAATGGTCCACATATTCTATATACATAGTATTTGAGATACCGCACACATTGTAAATTCCGTTTGTTAATGTACGAACATAACAAATATGAACAATGCAGGATACTTCCTTCCGTGCGATGTTCATTATGCCGATCTGTTAAGCAAATGATCCCCGTTCGATTCCCACTTGGTCATATATTTCAATTATTCATGCATATTTCTGGTTACATCATTATTACTCGTATAACAGTAAAACCTAAAGTCTTTCTGACAGTATGTTCTAAGTTACCTTGGACTACCACAAGTAAAAATGTATTACGGACGGACAAATACTTCTGTAATTTTTCTTACACTTAAGCACATAATTAATAAGAATACTCGTCACCTAAATTCTTCCACTCAGTATAAGAAATTAAGTTCTAAATTGGAATCGAACCCACAAACTGCTGGTCAGCAATTAGAGTCAAATACACAAGTGACAAAAGGGTAATTCAAATTACGGGCATATTTTTATGTAACCATTTTTTATTTTCATTTCATTTGAATCCTCTGAAATATATAACGGAGTTAATACGGTATGGGAACATTTAAAACTATTTACGAGTTTTTAAACACCTTTTATACCAGTTCCTATCATCGTCTTCAGGCTGTTCCAGCTCCAATCCCCAATCTTTTGCTTAAATCAATCGCCAGCCTTTCGATCGTCAAAAATCGTCGTCCCCATTTATTTGTGGTCCATATCCAGATATATACTGTTACGATAAACAAAAAAACCGTTTCTATATTGCGCTAACGAACGAGCCAAAACTGTTTTTTTCAGTTCAGCTGTAAATTGTAGCATAAAATAAAAACGGACGGTTGAAAACAGCCGCTATAAGGATACAGGTTTTCAAGCGTTGGTTCATACATAAAAGCGTTAGCTTATTTAGCGTTAGTTCACGCATAAATACTTACATAAATATTGACATAGTAAATGTAAACTTACTATTTTATGCCTAAAATATGGGAAATAATGTAAATGCGAATGTAACACCAAAATGGAAAGTTTAATATAAACGATTTATTGAATAAAAAGAAAACGGAATAATGTCGTTGTAATTGTCAGATGCAGCGCTGTCCAAAAACGGCGCCAATTAAAATTATGTACATTTTTCGCGACGCGTTTTAAATTAAGTTACATTTGATGACACGATTTAAATGTGAATACATTTTGCGAAACGTGTTTTGTTTTCGCAGTACTGTCAGACAGTCACTGTAATTGGTGTGTCACTGTCTGTCTGCCGTCAGTCAGATAATGCTGCGATTTTATCTTATAATTGTATTTTATGACTGTACAGATAGGCGCCACTCTTTGATGTCATTGGGAGGCCCGGTGTCTGCTCCACAACGTTGCTCCAGCGCTGATTAACGAAGATACAAGGTGATTTTGACTCGTTAGTATTTTTAAACCGACTATTTAAATTCTAAATTAGAAAATCTAATAGAACCCGACCCGGGATTTGAACCCTGGACCTTACGATCGGCAATCACGCTTGCAACCACTCGACCAACGAGGCAGTCAGTTTTAACACATAATCTGTTTAATCTTTTTTTTTCTTGCATCTTCTTTTTTCTATTTAAATCGTCTTTTACGTGGACATAACTTAGAAGTAGATAATTTCTGGATGAAAACATGTGTCTTGGAATGCTTTTAAAATCTAAAACAGTTAAATAAGAAAAATTTTAGACATTATTATACAATAATTTCAGTACTTTTCAAAGCAGATATGCCGTATATGCTCGCACTACTGTTTATTGAACTGGTCGTGTTGAGTGATATGCCATGCCATAAGCTATTTGCAGATAAGCCAAGCTAACACACTATCTGGACATATTATCTCCGTTATTACAACACGCCGAAGGCATTATGTTCGTGCAACCAGTTTCAAGCTTGTTGTCACCGCATTATCCTGATTCAAACGGACCGTGTTCAGCCGATAAGCTTATCACACTTATATAAAACATCACGTTTGTAATCCCCGAAGGGGTAGGCATAGGTGTGTATTACACGCCTACGTTTCACCAGTTACGTTGACGTCTCATGGTATAGATGGTGAGCCTATTGCCATGCACCGGGCACAGATCCAGACTCTACTACTAGAATTCTAAATTAGAAAAACCAAATAGTACCCGGCCGAGATTTGAACTCAGGATCGCCCGATCGGCAGATGCGCTTGCAACCACTCTACCAAAGAGGCAGTCGTACTATTATATCACGGATAAATATATGGCTAAACATTTTCGTTTCGTTACCGCTGTGAACGCTAGATGTTTAAATTGCTTTGTACTTTTTGCATATATGTTAACGGTTGACTGCGGTGACTGTCTGACTGTCACTATTGGATTCTTTAAATTTAGAATGTCTAGTAGTGACTCGCAGTTTGGATCTGTGCCCGGTCAGTGGCAATAGGCTCACCACGTATTCCATGGGACGTAAACATAACTGGTGAAACGTGTGATTGTACTACACTCCTCTGTCTACCCCTTGGGAGAAGACAGGCTTAATGACACGTTTTTAACTAACGGTTCAGGGTCATAAAGTTCCCACAAAGCAAGACGTTTGCGTTCGTATTTTACTATACATGAGCCTGTAAAAGACGCCGGTTTGTGGGCTTTTAGGGTGCTTCTTATATATTGCCTATGGCAACTCCAATTAACGATTCCATTTGAGGCTATTGACTTATAAACTTGAGTGTTTGCCAATCAGAGTACAAGGATTCCACTAAACATCACTATTAAAGTATAAAAAAATGTAAACACTAATTAAATGTTTCTAAGGTGTGTGAAGTCCGCCAACACGCACTTGGCCAGCGTGGAGGACTACGGCCTTAACCCTCTCAAT
>DWJK01006240.1:0-10612 GCA_018248815.1 Croniades pieria auraria | reverse complement strand
TCTACCGATTTTGTGCAAACTTCACATAAACCATCTACTAAATAGTCCGAACAAAGCCTGAACATTTGGTTTGGATACGTGAGCCCTTTCTTGAGTTATAAAATAATAACGAAAAGTGGCATTGATTTTTATATATGTAGATATAAGATAAATATATAGATTAGTTAACACATAATTATACTAATTCGTACTTACGGCCACTTATGATAATAATCTTGAATTATGTTCCTAAAAATATTTCTTAAAATTGTTTCGTACGTCGCACGTTGAGCGAAAGCATCGAGAATGTTCTGTCGCAGATTTATGAAATGTAACAAGATGCATATTTTATTAGCTATGTTCAAATTGTATTCACTTATTTCTTTCGCTGTTAAAAGTTGTACTTTAATACTTACATATTATAAGGGTACAAAGGGACAAAATAAAAAAAACCTTTAGTGGTAGGTAGGTAATAAAAAAATCACTCCTCGAGGTGCGCTACTACACACAGTATTCCGCATTTCGCATGCAGTAACAATCATCAAGCTTGTTCGGAGATATAGTTTATAAACATTTACTAGAGAGGGGATGATCTGCCGTGGCCCAGCAATGGACAAAAATAGAGACGCATCTAAAGTTCATTGCGTATTTGTATCATTGTTTTGGATTGTATACAGTATATGTGAAAAAAAAAATTAAGATTATTGAGTTTTTAGTTTAATTTTCATAATTGTGCTATAATTATACAAATGTTGGAACATTTAAGTGATGCTAATATTAGCGTTGTAGTGACTTAATGTATGATTTAGCGATGTTATTTTTGTAATAAAACCTTTCAATTCTTCTTAGGCAGCGCAAGATGGCCGTCAAGAAACACGAGCTCGTTCAAGACAATCGTCTCCAGCCCGATCTCGCTGCGCTGGAGCAGTATCTTCAGCTCATGAATGAACAACATGCTTACCTGCCTCCATCTGGCGAGCTGGTGAAGACATGCCAAGACATTGTGAAGTGCCTCTGTAAGAATTTAAAACACCCCTTCCAGAAAATTCTGCAGTGGTTTTTCGTTAATAAGTTCTCGTTGGCTGGTCGTACAATTAATTTACTTAAAACAGGCCGTGAACTCTTGCTTTTTCAGTCTACGCAATAATCATATTAGAAATTGTTTTACATTCGAATAGAATAGCGAAAGCGTAATAGAATAATAATTAATATATAATAGAATAGAATAATTGATGTGATTGCTCCTGGAACTACATCACGAGTTCATTTGTTTTAGCGAGGGCGTCTGGCAATGAGGAGGATCTTTGGCAGTTGCTGCAAGCCGTAGAGGAGTTCCTGATCCGCGTCATGAACACCGTCAGCTGCGAGCTGCGCCAGGAAGTCGTCACGGCAATACTCGATAAATTTTATTCTCTCATTTCTGACCCGCGTAAGTAGTGTTTATACATTGAGAGTTTTTTACGATATTCATATTTTTCAATTGTTTGATTAATTCATTGATGTGTTCAGTGTATTTTCATTATTAACTGTTGTAATATTATAGAAATAATTAAGATGAACTAATTGAAATATAATCTTTTAATTTAAATAGAGTCGGATGCGTGTCCTGCTACTTCCACTGTGCTGGTGATCATCGATGGCACCGACAGCCAGGCCTCGATTTCTGCCGCTCGTTGGTTGGTGCAGCAGAGAGACAACGGGCCGGGGGGTGCGGGCCTGCGTTCGTCGCTCTCGTGTCTCTACCGCTGGATGTACGAGTGGCATGGCACCCCGTCCCTCGGCGAGTGGATCATGTCCTATATAAAGGCGCTGGAGGTGTGTGCCGTTTGCAGTTAAATATTGATTTATTATCCATATCATTATTGCTAGAGAGGACATCACAACTCAGTATTGTTTCCAGATAGGACATCTGTTGAGTCCTACGTGGAGTTAAATATGGTTGGGCATGGGTTTTGATGACACACTTTAATATCCAGGTGGCTTCATTACGTCTGAAACATCTACATTAGAAAGTAAGACACGTATTTCTTACTAATAAAGCATCGTTTATCATCAACAGGAGAACGAGAGATTCGACATCCTGATTGAAGTGTCTGTGGACAACTTGGGCAGCATGTTCTCCGCGCTGGACGCGCCGGCGCTGCGCCACTCCAACGCGGACGTGATCTTCCACGTGCTCGCGTCGCTGCGCGAGTCCACCGACGCGCTTGATAGGGTAAGTGGCCGTGTGATTGTACGAACGCAAGATCTAGGTCCTTGCTGTACCAATTACTCAATAAAATCAATCCTGCAACCAGTGCATGTGCGTCGTACGAATTGTCGTGCCACTGATTTATCAATATTCCTCTTGCGCGCGTTTTTATCCAGTCAGTCTTGTAAATGTTGATAGAACATGGTGCTTTAATGTGCTCCGCTATTATTTTATGATTCATAGTCTCAAAGGTGATTCACAGATTCCTAGCAGTAAATTTAAATACATTATGTTACGTGAGCTTTTTTTCGGTGGGGGTTTTCACTACTTGGCACATATTTGTTATGGAAAAGTTAGTAAATTGTCCATTTATACTTTTATAGTAGTATAATTTTCTATAAATATTTAATATTTTCAATTTATTTTCAGATTTCTCCGCATGTGGGTCGCGTGCTGACGCAGCTAGCTGCTGAGAGCGGCCAGTGGAGCCGCACCTTGCTGCAGAATGTTGTGGACATCCTGAGCGCCATGGTCGATCACTTTGTTAAACCGCTTAAAGGCGAAGCAAAAAAAGAATTTCGCGTCAAATACGCTGAAGTGGTAAGTTCTTTTTCGTTTTACTTAAGCCACCGAATGACCTCGACAGGCCATCACATGAATAATCTGAACATCAGAAAACTATTTCACTGGATTTTTGGAAAAATTGCGGGTAATAATTATATAGGTGTCTAATTCCAGGTTAAAATTGTAATATTTCCGAGAATAAAATTTCAGGGACATCACGACTACCACTTGGCTAATATGTATATGACAGCAACATATTGTACATTTTCTTACTTGAATGTGATGGATATAATGGTATGTTTGCGTGTAACTTATATAGGATACGATTACATGTAGTATCTATCTGTGATATATATTTCTGTTGTAAACACTAAGTGCAGGATACCTTGGTGGGTGTATATGTGCGTTACCGTTGATAACTTCGTTCTAAAACTCTGAAGCTAATAAGGTAAGATGAGTTATGAGATAGCAAATGTCTGTAAAATATGTATATGTTTGTGATAAATGTCAATTTTGTGTAGATCCGTTGCCTGGAGCGTCACATGGCGTCGCGTGGCTGCCGCTTCCTGCAGTTGCCGGCGTGGTGCGCGAGCAACGTATGCGTGCCGCGCGCCCCTGCCCTGCCGCGCGTCCCCACGCGCAAGGTCGGCCTCATCAACCTGGGCAACACCTGCTACATGAACAGCGTCATGCAGGCGCTGCTCGTTACCAGGCAGTGAGTGTCACATTGTTTATCGTTCTATTATTCTTCGTCAGTATTGTACCACTGCTGGCTATAAGCTTCCTCCAATTAGTGCCTACAAAACCTCTTAGAGGGTTTTTACCTACTCCATTTTAATGGAGTTCCATGATGAAAACACCTTGGTCGAATTATATCAAACTACAACATTACATCAAAGTCCAGATAATAGATACAGAAATGGAGCAGAAAAATAATAACTAGTATGTCGGCTAATAATTTATTAAGTGCTGCTACGGAAAATGAAATCCATTTCGTTAATTAAATTACTGACTGATACAACGGTTGGTGTTGCAGTAAAATAAAAAATATTTCCCCATTTTTGCGCGTTCCAATTAGTCAAGTAATGTATTTGCTATTGTTTGCTAAGGTGTGTTTTTGTTGGCTTTCTCATACTGTGTTTTAGTTACATTCAGTCTATATTTTATATTTAGGTTGTTTTTTTTTCATTACATGTATTTTATTTGCTCTGCAATATAATATTCGCTCCTGGAAATCCAGCACCTGCAATGTTTACAAGGTCATCTAGCGATTGATTTTTCAATTTGCTCGTTTGTTTTACATCAAGGTCGGGACTTTCTTTCATGTTAGTTGGTGTGAACGAAAAATAATTCTACATTTTGGAAATTTTCCTTCGTTTTAGTGAAATTCTAGAATTGGGTTAACTAACAGTGGAAGAGTGTGGAGAGTGGAATACTTTGCCAGCGACATTGTTGCTCGACATATAATCTAGGACACTTCAAGGCAAGGGTGAATAGACATTTCCTAGGAATGTGTTTACCATTTTAGGGCGCATCTGCGTTTTCCATCAGGCGGGTTTCGCGGCCAAACTTTAGCATATCAAATAAAAAAGCGCTACCGCTGCAAATATCTTTATCGCTGAGGCGCCACGTTTGTTGTTCGATTTTTAAATAGATGGAACAGCTATGATATAAAGCATGATGTGATTGAAAGCTACTCAATGGATCTGTATGTAATCTCACTCCTAACTTCCGCCTTATGTGAAATATGATACACGTACATAACTAAGGGTTACCTGTAATCATTCGCTCTGTATGCACTATTCAACACTTCAAACATAACACCTATAATTTTTGTAACGTTTGATGATATTTAAACCTCTGTTTATCTTGTTACCAACCATTTTTATTATGCCTGCCTAAATAAGTTTCAAAGCCTGTGCTGCGATTTGTGTTTTATATCAACATTTAAAAGCATATTCATTAATAATTTAATTGTTGAATATATTAGATTAAAATTATTATTTATTCATACTTTACTGCCGCATGCCAATACTCTCATTTTTTTAGTAGTGTCGCTCAAGCAATTGTATAATGCGTCTCATATTTCCTATGCAATAGACACTTTTTTACATATAAGAAGAATATTTTTTCGTTAAATCTATCACGTGTAGCCAGCCATGCCTCAGTAATGGTAATATTATGCACTGTTATCTCTGAAGTATTATTCAAGGATACATTATCAATGATAATGTATTCAGAAGAAATTCAGAATTTTGCTACTTTGTGGGGGGACTACAAGCTGTAGATATGTCTACTAGTATAAACAAAGTCCCTTCTTGATTTTCCTAAGGTCATCATCATCACCAGCCTATTTCGGTCACCTGCTGGACTCTGGATGGCCTCTCTAATAGCGCGCTACTAATATCGATCTTCAGCTCTTCGTTCCAACCACAAATAAATATATGAATAGCAATGCAACTGTTGAATTGCCATTATTGTGTATTATGTATTATCCGCTTGACATTTTCTTTGCACTATCGTTCCTGTTGTCTTCAGTTAATTACTTTATATACCTTCTAGTTGGTGTTCTTCGAAAACATTGTTATCTTCTTAAATTATTCATAATCGGTTTCGGCAAATCAACGGTTTAATGATTTCTTTTTAATGACATCAAATCAGTTGTCTCTAATGAATCGAAAAATAGGTAAAATAAATTATATGATTTGACTGTACATTTCACTTCGACGGTGTTAAAATTTTTCCAATGATATTTTTTAACTTTCAATTTAATTTCATGGATATCTTGTTTGTGTTTTCAGATTCAGCACCCATGTCATGCTCAGGATGAACGGCGTGCCGTACTGGTCGAAGGTTGGCATTCTCTTTGCCAAAATGTTGCATTCCGTATCTACCAAGCTCAACCCCGAGGACTTTTTCACCGTAGTGAAGCCGCCCTTCTTCACCACCGACACTCAACATGATAGCTCTGAGTTCTTGGGGTAAGTTTACCTGTTTACTTGACTACTTTCCTATTCCTTTCGTTACCTACTTTCTAAAATTGATATGTAATATGTCTTCTATTACATCAACATAACAACGGAATGTCATTTTCAGATACCTGTTTGAACTGCTGTCTTCCTACGAACACAGCTCCGACCGTCACCATGACTATTCTCGACCGGCTGTGCTGACCAGCGCTAATCGCTGGAAGACTGGTCAGCTGGCTCTGCTCAGCAACAGGTCCCATCCCAGGTTACTTTCTTAACATTGCGCATTGGGTTTATCTGTTACTGTTATATCTGAAATATATTTGGCTACATTGTTTTAGTATAAATCATTTTGGTTACGGCAAATTTATTTGCCAAAGACCAACCCGAAATAATGTAACGGAAATGTGGACAGTGGGGTTCCCAGTTAGTTCTATGTAGTAGCAAAATGTTTCGCTCTGACTTCGGAAAGAATTTTATCCTTTCCTCGAAGGGACATTACTGTCTACAGGCACTAGTGGCTGCTTAACATCAAGTGTAGCATTTTTGTAACTTGTATTATATTTATTTTACAAAACAAGACATTCATTGCTTCATGTTTTCTTATAGTGACAATAATCGTCCTGGTACCAGCCAGAATCGTCGATCGGTCTCGCCGCGCCCCGGCAGCAGCGCTGCTGGTAAGGTTCACAAACACATCAAAATAATTAAAAAATCAAAATACGCTAACAAAATAGGAATTCCTCTCAATTATAAATAATTTTATTTAATTATTACAGGCTCCAGTTCGTCCATGAAACGCGTGTCCCCGGACCATGAGATTCTCGTACCGCCTAAGAAACGCATGCGGATAAGCGAGGCGATTTTCTTACGCCGCGACTCCTTCATCGACAGCCTGTTCGGCGGGGTGCTGCTCACTCGCGTCGAATGTACACATTGCCACTCGTCCTCGCTGTCGCGCGACGTGTTCCGTGATCTCCAACTCGCGTTCCCAGAGAAGCCGGACAGTTGGAAGCATAGCGTTCAGAGTCTTTTGGAGTTCTATTGTTCCAAGGAGAATCTTTCTGGCGAGAACAGATACCAATGCAGCGACTGCGGCGTGCTGCGCGACGCCGAAAGAAGCGTGCTAATCGAGACAACTCCTAAGCACCTCATAATTGTGCTGAAGCATTTTAAGTAAGTACTATACTTGTCTCCTCTCGGTGGTTTGATTTCTATGTCATATACATTTCATTTAGCATATGACATTCATTTTTGGATACAGAATTGTACCCGAAATAAAAAAAAACAATTTCATCGTTGTGATAGAGGCTTTTCTTTGTGATGAAATTTCATAAAAGTTTATGAATAACTCAGTAAAGTTTTAGTTATAATCTGATATATAAAATGGACACAGCGATAGCATTAATTCATCTAGAAATAGTGATTTATCTTGGCACGTTTTGTAATAAAATATCTACTCGTATATCCAAGTGCAACGTTACATCAATTCTCGTTCACGTCCACAGATTCGATTCCAAGCTGCAGGTGCAAACGAAGCTGTGTCACCCAATGTACCACAACAGCAAGATCACGCTGCCGACCGTGCGCTCGCAGGCCGACCACGCCGCGTACACGCTGTACGCCGCCATCATCCACTCCGGCACCACCCTTGACTCGGGCCACTACTACACGCTGGGCAAGGACAACGATCAGTGGTATCTGTATAATGACGACGTCGTCAGCATCTCCAACGAGTCTGAGCTGGCCGAAGAGAGCGCCAGCGGCGCCACCCCGTACATTCTCTTTTACAGGCGCAATGATGTCGAGCAGCCGGCCGCGCCTTCCCTCGAGGAAGTGCCCCAGGTCCTCCAGGAGACAGTGCTGGCTTACAACAAGCACTACGTCGACACTGTGCGGCAGATGCACATATCGCGTCCTTGACGGTTAAGGTCCGACAAGCATATAGATTTCTCTGTGCTGGACATTGTTGACGAAGAGGACTAAATGATTACTGCGTTTATCGAATTGTGTCACACGATTGTTTCTTGATGATACATGTTGCTCGATTCGAATATTATACTGGTGTAAGTAATAAGTGCTTGGTATCCAGAAATAATTTATTCGCAATGAGAAATTCCCGAAATCTATGTGTTGATGTCTATGATTAATGTACTTGTTCTATAATTGAATTTGTGACACTATTTGATGCGCTAACGCGGTATCCGTTTTGAGCGATACGTTTAATGTAGAGTTAGCCTTCGTTTTCGTTGTTTGTTCTACTCTATTGTTATTTATTAACAGGCTTGAATATATTATTTAATATATTCAGTTGATATAGTGAAATATTTTTAAAGCACAAATGAAAGATTATGGTTATTAATTTTCTCGTTTCTGTGCGTACAGATACACATGGTCTACATATATCTTTTCATATGTAAGTTTATGTTGTATTCTAACTCTGATTAAATGTCTCTGTAGTAGTAAATGTTACTGTTATATATTAACAAAATTTGTCTCGTAGATGTTACGTACGAAAATATTTTTATATATTTTAATCATTCAAAGGATTGATTTAAACAGATTCTATATCAAGAGGAATATTTAAAATTACAGTAATGATTCCAATCTGTTCCTGTACCTTATTTGTATATTAAAGAGAGTAATTCACGAGCACATACATTATGTCCATATAAAAACAGTGTATGATGTATGAAATAATATTTATATATGTTTGAAAACTATCTATTGTATTAGGTGACCGGCAGATGTAATGAAATTTCGAGCGAATGGTATTTCGGTAATCAAATAGAGTAAGAATTTTAAGCAACGTTGGTGTTGCGTTTTAACAATATTTAGTAGTTTTGCGAAAGCTCTTTAGAAATATGTACTCGTCTCCATTCTAATGTAGGAGTTTAAAAATAATAAATTAAATGTCTATGTAGTTTACAGTTATTCACGTTTTATCGATGTTTATTAAAAATCTAATAAATATTAATTCCATAATAATGATAATTACGTATGCTTTTGTGAGTCAAAGTACCCTTGCCGGCAACACCGTTCCCTTAGTGTTGTATCGTAAAAATTTATATAGTAATTATCAATTAAATATGTCATATGAATTGATGTTGTATTAGAAAATCTATTTCTATATTTAATCATTGAAATATAGCACTTAATAAAAGACATTATTTGAGATGTGTAAATAATGCACGTCTTATTTATTTCATGATTCTTTACAACGTTTTAAATATATCTATGTATAAATAATATGTTAAATAGACGCGATGCTGTAAACGCATGTAGTTATTTGATCAGTAGATGATATTTACATAATTACTGTCGTATTATTAATCTATAATTATTGGACGACTTTTAGCTTTGTATAAGCGATTTGAAATTCATTAAATGTATTTTAAAACATCTTGATGTATATCTATCTGTGTAGAACTTATGTAATACACACGAAAGTGTAGATACGAGTTAGAATTTTAATGTGTAGTATTAAACATCGAATTGTTTTGTCTCCGATTTAAATAAATATTTATTTGTAAAAATAAAAAGTAGATAAAGCATGAAGTATTATTAAAATATTGAATAAAGTAGAGTTCGAGTATTAAATGTGGAGAACGCATGTGCATAACTATTGTTGGGGAAATATTTCTTGTATAGTTTTAACGATGTCGGGTTATAAGATTAAATCTATAGTTATTATGCATTTGATTGTTGTTATGAATATTCGGCAGATTCACACATTCGACAGATTTCAATAATTTAAAATAAAACGATATTATTCTTATATTAAGTATTTCTTATATTGACGATTGATTGTAATTTATAAAGATATTATAGATTTATTATATGATGGTTTTCCCATTTTTTTTACAATGTAATAATTTTTTTATTTTGATGGTAAAACCCGGGTATTCATGACATGTATTAATAGTTTTTAGTGATATTTACATTGAAGCTGGGGCCTACTAAATGGTCTTCTGTTTAATGATTTTATGTATTGTTAACGTACGATATCTCAGATCTACATTAAATTTCAATAAAGATGTCTATAACCAATTTTAAACTTTCCTTAGAGTTCCCGGTAAAACCTAGCCTATGATGAGTCTGTTATAATTTATACATACATATACACATATATAAATGTATACGTCTATAACCTTTCTAACTTTCGATTTTTAAACATTCGTAAAAAATATCAATAAATCATGGCAATTGAACTAGACCTATGTGTGCGAGTCGGCATAACAGGTTTTTTTTTAAATATTCTTGATCAATATTTTATGTGCAGCGGAGCCAATGTGAAACCTTCGTTACATCATTAAAAATATTGTTCGAATCTTTTCGTTAAAGATAAGAGGAATTTTATAGAAATGGAATTTAATGTAATGGTATTGTAAAAATCGATTCGATCGAGGAATCTCATTGTGTAGAAGAGATCCCTTTTGCGGTATGTTTAGCGGGTGAAGGGGATATACACACGGAAATGTGAATTTTCCAATACTATCAATTAAACGCACACAGCACCATCACGCGAAAAAATTAGTCGAGATATAAATTGACAGCGAGAAAAAATATTTTACATCGAGTTGTCAGTAATTTATCAAATTTGGTAAGGTAGTTTGCATTCTTCAAAGGCAAATGTCAATTTAACTACATATTTTGAAATCCCCCGCTTGTTGGAACTGTTTTTATTCAAAATAATTAGTATAACATTCAGTTTTATTTAAATATATTCACGATTATTGAACCTACAAACCACTTCAGCAATAAAAGTCAATTTTCCGTAACATCACTGGAATCCGTAACATCACATCCTGGAATCCCCGAGGGGATAGGCAGAGGAGTGTAGTACACTCCCTCACGTTTCACCAGTTACGTTTACATCCCATGGAATAGGTGGTGAGCCTATTGCCAT
>DWJK01006239.1:0-10613 GCA_018248815.1 Croniades pieria auraria | reverse complement strand
GAATAAGATGATGATGTATAAGATTTGTTTTGACGTTCATTAAGTGTATTTATATACCTTATAATGAATAAAAACTTGAATTTGAATTTCAATTTGAATCTGCAGGTGGAAAATGAACCCATGAAGCACAGTCACCAACATCATAAATGATAATTACATTTTATCTGCTGTTTGCCGTGGTGTTTTTTTTTGTTTTGTTCTTTTGTTTGTTTTTTTTTTGTTTTGTTTATTTTAGTTTTGTTTTGTTGATATGTAGAACATACTGAAGTAACATATTGTTACAGAGGTGGTTTCCGCGAATTCCGCGACCGCCGCGTGGGGGGCGGCCGCTACTCACGCTCGCGCAGCCCAGAACGCACGCGCCGCTCACGCTCCTACACTCCTCCAGAGAGGCGAGAGAAAGATAGAGATAGGTAATAACAATAACCAAAAATTTAAAAACAGCTCGCTTTTCCAGACGACGACTTCGTCCCGATTAACAATTATTGCACTTGGTCGTATTGAAAACTCATGGGTTAACATTTTTCTTACACTAATAAGGGATAATATTTTAAAATACCAAATTCATATTATGAAAGTCATTAGAGAATAAAATAAACCTCAAGGGACGAGTTATTCTCAATTGCTTGCTAGATATTATTTGACAAATTATTACAGCTACTCTCGTTATTTCGAACCTGATAGCCACCGCAGCGAGGGTGAGTACGAGGAGGAGAGGTACGTGGACAGGAAAGAATACGACGGCAAGTGGGCTGACGGTAACGAACCGGAACGTGCAAACCACACAGAGGAGAAGCCAGCCGAGCAGCCACCGCCCAAAGAGTAAATCAATTTTAAATCACTGGTGTGTTTGTCACTGTTTGATGTAGTCTTTAATAGTAGTTTAAACCTAGTTGTAGGTTATATGTAAGGTGCTGACTCACATTGTATTACTTTGGTACATCTTGGACGGTATTTTGTAAATAAATATATTTTAACAATAGTACATACATAACCTTGCAGTGAAATCAATGTATTCTTGTCTATAACCATTGCTAAAATCGCTCATTAAATGATTTTCCATTTTTATCTTTAAATGCCTTTTTCAGACACATAGTGATAAATCCAGTAGGTATTCAAATTATTTTTCCTCAAAAAATTGCAGTTACTGTCACTATGTGATTAATATCAACTTAATGTTAATAAATTTGATTGAAGTGCCTTCGTGTTTTTATTATATCCTATAAATAAACATATCAATTAATATTGATGATTAAAAAGATATACAAATATACCAGCAACAAATGTTATGATATTAGTGTTGTTAATATTTAGAGTGCCTCGTTGGTAGAGTGGTTGCAAGCGTTACTGCCGATCAGGAGGTCCCGGTTTCAAACCCGGGTACTATATTGTATTTTTCTTATTTAAAATTTCTGTTAGTGACTGAGTCCTGGATGTGTGCCCGGTGTATTGCAATACGCTCACCACCTATTCCATGGGACTTGAATGTAACTGGTGAATTGTGGAAGTGTATCACACGATTACAGGCGTGACATGACGTTTTTACGCTTTTGAAAATTTTAATTGCAATATTTATCATATTTTTTGTTATTACAAAAAGAGCAGCTTTGTTACTTAGATAAATGATAGCTACACAATACATCAACTAAATGAGTCATGAACACTTGATAAACTTGTCATTCCTAAATGATTCACAACAAGCATAATCAGATTTTTAATCAAATTTAAATAGTTCTGGCTAGTGATCCAAACTTGGCTAAGTATTACATTATTAAAAAACAAAATTCCAGACACCATTTATTGTTCAATGTTAAAAACATGTAACCCAGAAACTTATGTATGCTTCTTTTTCTTCTTATTTTTGTTCTTTGTGGTCTTGTCAACATTCCAATACCACAACAGTTGTGCTACAATGGCACCATTGGAAAAGGTTGAAGCACAGTATGTAAGTATAATAATGGAGTCTCCAGTTTCTTGTATTGAGGTAAAGATTCTTGCTATACTTCCTCCTAAGAGCAGGAAACAGGTCACCGCTGACAGCTGACCCGTACTTCCATTTTTATAGTTTGTAAAAACTTGAATTGACTGAAAAAATAAAACACAAATGTATAACTTCTATATAAACAAATTGCAGTGATAATGATTTTCACAAGTGAGAGACTGAATGGACAGAAGGATAAACAATTTCTGTTATATCTTAAATCTCTACACTTTACTTCCTTTAATAATCTAGTTTTATTGCTTGTAATAAGAAAAATGCTGTCTGACAAAGTGATCTGTCTCTTGGCAATCTTTTAAAATCTGTTGGCACAGCACAGATGTCCAATCAAAAATGAAAGCATGCTTTACAATGCCTCAATGCACATTTTAAATAGTAAAGAATGACCTGCTACAAATTACCAAGCAACTAGCCAACATGCTGATATATTCCTATCATCTGACATATTTATGTTAGAAACTAAATGGTTACATGGAATGAGTTCAATGTGCAAGAAAGGCTATATAGTTCATTTACCTTTGCAAACACTATAATGGGTACATTAACAGCTTGCATATTCCACAAGACGTCTTTAGGTGTATATCCACTGATCAATACTGCTACCGTGCCTGCATATGCCGCTAGGAACAAAGATGCTTTGACTGGAGAACCACCATAATGTAATACAAGGGCTGCAATAATAGCCGTTTGCATCGCTAGGAATGTCCCTTCACCCCAAGCACTAAAAAATAATTACATAAATGTATGGTAAAAATTAAAAAAATTGTCATAATAAAGTTTTCTTTCCTTTTCAATTTTGGCTTAGATTTGATTTCCAATTTGGATTCATCTTTGAATGTCTCGTTGTCCTTGTTTGAGTGTCTCAAGCTCATGTAATATAAGAATTAATAGAGGTAAAATAAAAACTCAGTACAAAACCTTAAGCATTTCCCACACTATATTAGAACCAAATGGATATTTTTTGTGTAATTATCATAAAAACAATTAGAGACCTCTATAATACTATAATCATATACCTATTATTAATTTAATATTATCCCTTACAATATGTTCTTCAATGAATCATATGCACACTTTTATGGCTCTATTTAAAAGTAAAACTTAAGTATTTTTATCATGCTTTCATACCTGAAAGGAAAGTCCATCACATAACTATAGGCAAAATTGGCAGTGATCGCAAATAACTCCAAGTAAACTCCATAAATGCTGATACCCTGGGCGCTTTTACTGTTGAGAATCTTCAATATTTGCGGAACTTTCACTAATATCGACCCAGCAATAATACCGATACCTAGCAATTTGCTCAAAGTACTCTTAAAACAGGATTCTGCCGACAAATTACCAATTTCAGTGAACTATTATGATACATTAATAACTAATTAAAGAATATGGAGCACTCACCGTCGAGAAAATTAAATTTCATAAAATATTCGTTGTAACACTTTTCGGATAATACGGATAGAATTAGACCTTTTAATAATTCCTCCATGATTTCAATTTCTACTATACTGTACTATAACCTATAATAAATATTATGGGCAACTCATTTATTATTCCATTTATAAAATTGTTTTCATTTAATACTACATTAACGTAGCATAAAAAGATTTGGCTTATAAAACGGTTGTCTCGTTAACCGCCGCGCCGACTTCAGATCGATTTCATCCAGGCTAGAATAGAATTAGAACATAGATAAGAACGGTACATAGGGCATTAACTGTAAATGAGTGACACTTTACGCAGCCGTTGGCAATTTGTACCTCAATACTCGGGGTTGCTGCAAGTAATATTGTTATGCTATATTACAGGTTGTCATTTTCATTGGTTTCAAAGTTATTATTATGCGTTAATAATTCGTTTTACTATGAATTTTTCTACTTCTGAATAGATATATAGCAATACAAAAAATGTACCACATACAATAAAAGTATGTAATCGGTTTTACGTAAAACACATTTTCGCTTATAAATTCAGGTCATAATTTAAATTACACCGATAATAATAGTTGAAATTCTTTCAAAAATAAAAAGTGCTCCAATCAATCTCATATCTAAAAGTTGATAGCCTTTTACATGCTAATAATCTTTCTTTTCATATTTTTTTTCTTATGTTTCACGACAAATCGTGCAACAAAAATCCGCACCTATTGCTTCACCGTTTTCCTTCATATCACGTTTATATGTAAAATGTCTCGATGAAACCTTTCATGAATTTTTTTAATTTAGAATTCCTAGTAGTGACTTGGAGTCTGGATCTGTGCCCGATGTGTGCTAATAGGCTCACCACCTACTCCAATGGACGTAAACCTAACTGGAGAAATGTGGGAGTGTACTACACTCCTCTGCCTATCCCTTCGGGGTTTACAGACGTGATGTTGCGAAACCTTTCACCACGTTCAACTGACACTGTGCCACGATTTGCGAAAAAGAAATCTAAGTAAGCGTACAGGAAATGAATTTTAAGGGATATGTTGCATTGTAGCGCTTTGTAAAAAGAAGATATAAAAGTTCTTGGATCATTTCGCGGTAGATTTCATGTTTTCTATTTGTTCATGTTTATTAAGTCTTGGAGCATCTGTTACAGCATAATTTTGGCAGCAAATTTTTTTCTCTTTTATCAACAGCAAACCCAAAGAAACGTTGATAGTCATTTTTAACTGGAATGGTCATTGTATAATGTTGGGATATAATGGTGAATTCACTGTAAATGTATCAAAATATGTCTACAGTATGTTTACAAGTTCTAGGCAAAAAATTAAATTTGTTAGTAATTCGTATACTATTCTAATCATATGATTTGATTTTATTCGATATAAGAAATAAATTTTCATACGTGTAATAATAGCATGAAAACTTACCAAACTTTATTACACAAATAATCGCTGCACGACTTTTTGATTTACTGAGCGCCACGGTGTCTGAAGCAATATTGCATAGGTTTAAAAATAACGTTAAGCGATATCGTTCTCTTTCTTTCTATCAATTCAAATCTTTATTTTTATTCCAAACCGCGATTTAAATGGAATAAAGTTGTGGTATTGAGAGAACGAAACGCAAAAAATAGTGGATTTTGTGTAATTATAAAAAAAAAAATTCACGTGATAGCAAAAAAAGCAGATATTAATTTAGCAAGTTGAGTCTTTATATTCATAATAGTTTTATTTGAAGGAGAATTTTATTGCTGATTATTGTAATTTATTCAATATTTTAATAGATTTGTTTTGAAATAACTTTTGACTGCCCCGTTGGTCGAGTTGCAAGCGCGACTGCCTATCGAGAAGTCTTGGGTTCAAATCCCGGATCGGGTACTATTGGATATTTCTAATTTAGAATTTCTGGTAGTGACTCGGAGTTTGGATCCGTGCTCGGTGTATGTCAATAGGTTCACCACCTATTCCATGAGCCTTAGACGTAACTGGTGGAACGTAACGAGGTAGGCAGAGGAGTGTAGAATACTCCCAGTGTTCTACACTCCTCTGCCTACCCCTTCAGGGATTACAGGCGTGAATTTACATTTGTTTCCTAATAAAAGATGGAGACTGAATTACAATAAAAAGAAAGCTTCCTTTGTAGCTCATTGTAATTATTTAAATTCATTTATAGATTAAATTACTTTCAGATAGCTTCGTTCATAATTATAATTTTAGGTAGTTGGGATATAGTTCCAAGTTCATCAGAATCTAGGTTTTTACATCTTGTTCTAAGGAGTGTAACCATTATAAGTTTATTGAAGTTACAGACATAACTTTATTTTGATTTACTTCAATAATCAAAAATCATTGTATACATTGGGCGACTATCTAGTTTAATAGGGTTTGATACGTTGAATTACTTTGATTTATAGTAACAAGATTGACACAAACTGCGAAATTATATACGTTAATTACATTTTACTGGAGTGTAGTAATGTAGTTTTCCAGCTTTTGTCTACATGTAAGGGTTTTCCGTAACAGCAGAATTTAAACAGATATAATAAAAAAAGTCAGTGCTCTATAAAACAGGGCAAATAAAAGAGGTTTTTTTTAAACTGTATTTTATTGAACCAGTAATTGCCGTGTTTTAATCTAATCTTGAGAATGATCCCCTAATTTATTTCTTCGTCCGGTTGACATAACTGGATAAATTAATCACAAGGCAAAAAAATTAATACTTTTTAACCATTTTCACTATCCACTTTATACCTATAAATAATACGAACATATTTTGAGTGCATAACAATAAACATCAAACGTTATTTTCGTTGTTACACGAAAAATATTGAAATGTCTAAAGTTCAAATTTATTACCTTGAGGATAAGACCAGACAATATTTCACTTATGGATATATTTAACTGTAATTTATAAGTTGAAACATCACCCCTGTACTCCCCGAAGGGATTAACAAAGGAGTGTAGTACATTCCCACGTTAAAATAACGGCTTTTTAAAATATGATTTGTCAGTTGTAGGTTATGGTCAGGGTAAAACAAAAATAATAACTTTACATTATTAGAAACCAACAACATTACGAGAAAATCAATAAGCTACATATTTCAACGACGGTATTTCATAGATTTACAAATTATAGACAACAGACAAGAGGCATTCAAAATATTATGAGCAAAAATATTTAGCAGGCTAGGGAATTATACATTTAATGCGTACGATTATAAATTAAGATAAATTTCATAATGTAAGATTTACAGCTGTTTAGCCCACCTCAAACACATCTACTGGACGGATTTTTAGGGGATAATACATTTTCAGCTGACAAAATGTGTAATACACTGTACCTACAATTTTTAAAATGTGAAAAATGTAATTCACACAGTACAAAATTTATCAACGTACAATATTACAATGGAAGCTAGTTAAGGGCTAAATTTACATCTTATGCAGTGATGAAGGGGCTGTATTAGACAGAAACGTACAAGAAATCATTGCAGGAAATTTTGGCTACTGTACACCTGTCTGCAAGAATATATACATCTTTCCTTACAACGATGGACTATTCCGCAAATATTTAAGCGAAAACCTTTGAACACTTGCTCGAAAACAGTTCTCCACCCTTCACCACGTCCAAAAACCTACCTAATCAATTGAAAATCTTCATGTACCGAAAGCCCTACCTTATCTACAACAACCATATTACAACATAGACAGTTATCATAACAGATACAATATATCACCGTTCGTATTGCTTGCATTTCGTTTTATCTATTCACCAACGTTATTCTGTTTTAAAGCATAACATATGAATGCGTTTAATAGTTCGCCGAGAACGCAATAGTATCAAGAGTATATTGATTCAGCCTTAATAATGTGCAGCATTAGTTCCACGCTTATCCGATGACAAAAGTGCACTAAGCGCTTTAGAGTTGCCAATGTCGCACGGTCGATTAATTGTCATACATGTATGTGCTTGGTTTCTCCTTTTTATTGAATGTATGTGAAATCCCTCAAAATAGGGATAGCATAAAACGATTATCTCACAGGAGCATTTTACAACTGAATCTGTTTACCCCTAAGGCAGATAGGTATCTTACCAGACAGTGTAGGGACATTGCGTTCAACACTTGTTAAGCATTCTCAAGATCAAAGATCATTTTGAAGTAGTTTAATGTATTATGAAAACTGTGAAAACAGAATATGGTCAATATTATTAGTAATGGATTTTCATTACTGAGTCCCTGGATATAATGAAAGGTTAACACCTTACCCCCATACAATATTTTTATTAGTCCTTTTCTTTAAGTGATCTTTTTTATAAGGGTCGACAACACCTCTTGTGTTTGTGGTCATGTGGGGAATCCTTGCACACACCACTAAACTCTGAATACTGAGAAGACCCGTTGCCAACAGTGTAAGTATTGATAATAATGATAACATCAACAAATTCCCAATATCTATTATTTCTTCTAAACAATATAGCTTCCTTTATATTCTACTCAACAGTCTCCTAATGCCTTTATACTATTCATTTTCTCATTCTTTATTCTATGTATTGGGCTTGTCATTAGTCCCCACAGCATTGAAATTCCTAAAAAGCTGTCTTCTGTTCATAGCAACTTGAAGATACATCATGTTACATATGTCTAATCAAATACTAAACCAAGTTTAGAGGCAGTAGAACATTAAGCAGTACTTCACTGTTTTAAACACAATAAATTCAGGTATTTTAGTACTATCACACTGTCGGTCAACCATGAGTCACTGATTACATCTCCAAAGCCATGTCCAACAACATGAATAATGGTTGAAAATAAGATATATTTAGAATTTATGACATGCATTTAAAATATAAGCCCAGAGAATCTCTACATAGCAACACTTTAACAGCCAATCAGCTAATAATAGATATAACAATCATTCATTTTAATATGAAAATGGTCTTGTTTCTTGTCAACAACAACTGAGGATCTCAAAACTCGTCCAGGGCGTATCCTAGTATAATTAAGATCCTAGAATAAACAAAAAGAAGAATACACCTGACATATGGCCCTTTTTTTGCACACAGACTATTTTAACAACCAAACTCTTTCTATACCTAAATGATATTTGTCTTGTATATAACTAAGCAATTTCATTCATTTACATTCAGCAGTTTTATACAAATGAGTCAGAATTAATACAAGTTTAGTGTCTCAGAGCAAAAGATAAGTCTTTGATTGGATAAAATTGTCTCTGTCACTTAGCGATTTATGATCGAACATTATTCTGAACACCAATTTATGCATATATATATTTGTGTGTATTGTGGAGCACTTCCTTATGTGCTATGACTGTCAGGTCACAACATACCTTCTTTCTTTCGATTTAATCTAAGTAAATAACCCTAAAATTAACTACTCTAGCAATCTGAAAAAAGTGTAAAATGTGTTATTGCGAAGGCTAATCTTAATTTAAATACTAATATTTAGAATTGTTTAATTGCTGGACTCCTATTAAAATAGAGACGTTAAGTGTTACATCAGAGTGGTTTTAAGGAAAATGACAGTTTGGGTCGAGAATTGTTTTTCCCTAAAATCTTCTTTTGTTCCTCCTTAATTCTTTTCTCTTGTTCCTTTTTCAATTTTTGTCTCTCCTCATCCATTTTTCGTTGTTCTTCAATCATTGCTAATCTTTCCTCCGCCTTAAAAAAGAAGATTTCATGAATACTAGATCTTTACAGTTACTTTTAAATAATGCAAATGAACAATAGTGTTTTATTGTTAATGTAACCATTTTAAGTCTCAATAATGATTTTATGCAGAACATTGCAGTACACCACTCTTTATACACTTTGTAAAGTTTAAAGCACACCATGAACATAATTTTTATAAAACAAAATTTTGCAACTTACCAATTTGCGTTGTGCCTCCTCAATCTTTCTATTATTTTCTGCCATGATTTCTTCCAACTCTTTCCTTTTACGAGCTTCTTCCTCCTGTATGATAAAATAATTATATTAACAGAAAGCAAATGTCTGTTTGACACATACAAATAAAAATAATAACACAACATTTAATACACATTGTCACTGTGACTTTGGCTGCCATTTAATTATTGTCCTTGCCCATAACTTTTGTGTGTTTAATAAACAGCAAATTCAATATAGAAAAAAAAACAGAAATAAGATGAACAGGTGTATATTTCGGAGCAATAAATTTTGAATCACAATAGAATCCTGTAACAATGGATATACCCAACATCTTGTATTGTACAATTGAGAGAGATCTGCCAGTACAATAATGTGACTATAATGAACATGAATAGAAGAAATAACATTCGCCTACTTGAAAAATAAAATTTTGTTTTACAAATAATAGTTCAACAAATACCTTAAGCATTCAGGTTGGGTCCTCAAAGCAGCATCCCCCTTAAAACTCTTACAGCTTCTGGGTCTTGATAAGTCTTCCGACCTGACTTATAGACTACGTGACTGCCAAGGACAGTCAAGTGAACAGTTTTAAAATGCTAGCTGGTCACTGTCATGGCATCTTACCATTAGGCAAATTGATAGCAAACAAATGTGCCATGTGGACATAAATGACATGCTTGTATCAATTGATATGTATCAAACATTAAAAGACTTTTGTGTCTCAATGAGTGACAAGTGTTTTAAATTTAAGAATAATTCTTGTAAGCACTCGAACTACACCTGACTGGACCTTTAACAGATATGATCGAAATAATACTTTAATTAGTTTGGCTTGTACATAAAGTCGGTATAGATATTATTCGGTTCTTAAACATTGTATTTTGCAGTTAGCATGTTTAATAGAATATGGAACAACATAGTTGTTCTTGTGTGAGTGTCATGTGTGAGAGCAAGTGCATGTGGCATTGCTTTTACACATGACTGAGGTGTGATGGTCACAGTTACCTGTCTTGCCATTTCCTCCCGTCGCTGCTGTTCCCTTTGTCTTTCTAGTTCTTCCATCATCTCCTTTTCCATCTTGCGTTTGGCCTCTTCTACTCTTTTCGCCACTTCTTGCTCTATTTCATCTTTACGTTTTTCTAATTCCTCTTCAACACGCTTCTTCACAAGAAGTTCAATTCTTTTTGCTGCTTCTTCTTCAACAACCTGGAATTTGAATATTTTTTTTTAGTTGTGATTGTTCAATAAATATCAATTAATCAATTTTTTTGATATAT
>DWJK01006238.1:0-10613 GCA_018248815.1 Croniades pieria auraria | reverse complement strand
GAAGTAAAAGCTAAATCATCATCATCATCATCAGCCTATCTCAGGCCACTACTGGACATAGGCCTCCCCCAATGAGCGCCATCGCGCCGTGTCCTCGGCTTGTCGCATCCATCATCAAAGCTAAAACCATTTATATATCGTTTGAGCAAAGCGCATAAGAAAACTTTCTTATTCTGAACAGCGATATGTTACTCCATGTATTCGACACTATTGACCTCAATCGGCAGATGAATATTTAACGGTAATGACGTTGTCGTGTTTACGGTACGTGTATCAATATTTCTTTGTTATAACGTTCACCGATAACAGTCCTTCAGGGCTGGCAGAAGGTACTTTGATAACGCTTTTGATGTAGCAAATGCTCACAGGTAACGGTGACTACTTACCATCCATGTCTGTTTTACCTGTGTGTCAACGTTGCAATAAAAAAGATATAATATTTCGCGCCATCGACTGTGGCGCCACCTAAGTGTATTTATCGGTTGAAATATTGACATATACAATTTAGCTAAGCAACAAGTCGAGCTACATTTTACCTTTCTATAAAAAAAATACGTATTTGTTTCGATCGGTTTTGTATCATAACGAGTTACGAGAGTACTATAGCTAATACCGCTATCTTTCGCTATGTTACTAGGCAAATCGTTTCTACTATCTGAGCTAAAAATATCAGCGGTGACGTCACCACTGATGCAACGAGATAGTTCTCCATACGTCAACATTCACAAGTACGGCGGTAAACCCGACCGAGCGACAGGTAACGCTTCCGAGAAACGTCTGGAAATTTATATCTCCACTTGATAAAACCCGTTCCGAACAGAACCTGGGAAATTTCGTTTTGGTACTTGATGCGAATTAAATTTGCCCGAGCGAACTTTTCAATCTACTTTTTTTTAATGTGCTAACTTTGTATGCCGCCAGCTATAATTGTAGCGAAAGGCCTAATTTATCTTTGGTATTGTTATGTTTTTTTCAAAAAACAGTTAATTGTTATTATATTTTTTAGTGGAAATGAAAATGTTAATATTGTATGTAAAAATGGAAACAGATTCCTCAAGACATGTTTTTTCACATAGCAATATTGCAAGAGCAAGAGACTTCATACGACACAGTGTTTAACTGATTTTTTAATAAAAGGATATTTTATATGATTATATATTATTTGCATAAAATAAAAACCTTTAAAAATAAAGGCCTAATTACTTGAACAAAAAAAAAACAATCAATCATACATAATGAGATAAACGTACGTATGTAGGTATATAACAGGACCGGAAATTACTTTGATTAAAGAGAGCGGGTGTCGTAATTAAAGGGCTTGCAGACTGAAATATTCGCGTATTAATCAATCACAGGGTAATTACCAGGGTAGTGATATTCTCATTACAGTAATGCAGTGAATGCCTCATTTTTCATAAGTCGTGTTTATACAAGATATGTATATCTATAGTAGCGCGGAGTTTGGAGTTGTGAACGATGTATGGCATGTACGATGTGTCTGACACACTGGTTGGAGAAATACAAGCGAGATGTTATATTAGTGTTAGTTTACTCCGCTGATGCTTTTTCTCTTGTAAAAAGTGCATGTTACATAAATATTTAGTTACAGTTTACGATAAAAGACAATAAAAAGAAATATCTTTATTTCGAAAACGAGCGAAACCAATTACCGTATTGAAGCTTGTTAATATACTCAAACGTGTTTCTTTAATTCTTAATCCGGTCGGTACGTAGTTTTATTTCAAGGATTCGGTGATGGAGGGCTGAGAGAACGTCTACGAAATGAATGAATGAACGAATGAATGGGAGCGAGTTTTGAGCGATTGACTAACGGTCAGCTATTTATTAGGTTAGTAAGGTAAAAATTAGTTTCTCATTCACTTATACAGTATATATGTAATTAAATAGATGGTTCTGTCATCTCACATTTCAAAATTGTCCATTCAAATATAGGAAGATAAATAAATTATAAAGATAAGATAAAGAAACATATATAATTATGAAGATTTTTCTAAGTAGATAATTCTTTCACAAATATTTAACGATTCGGTGATTCTTTTGAAGGTATTAGGAAACATTGAATATATGACACTTAGAGACAAAAAACAATAAAACGAACGAAACAGACGAAACAAACTGAGATCGTCTCTTTTACCTGTTGCCTATTAGACTATATTACTCTTTTATCTGCACTTATGTTACTGTTTGTTACCTGTTAAAGACTGTCAGCTGGGTCTCCTTGAGACCGCAGTCCACGGTGACATCGTTTCACGCAACTGGGCCGAGATATTGGCATACTTGTGTACGCCTTTCGTAAGTACTATTTAAATGTAAAACGTATAAACTCTATATGAACATGGCACTCGCTTTCCAATGGAGAGTCGCTCAAATTCATATATATTTATATACATATATATGTATCCGTAAACTTGTGTTAGTGTGAGGTCGCTCTGGTCGCGTGAAGATTTTGCGATACCCATCTGTGTAGATAATGTTGGTAAAAGATCCCCTCTCGTGAATTTAGATTCATCCGTCCAGAGAATGGTCTTCGGAAATTAGTCATTATCTATGTCCGAATGTATGTTTGAATCTTATCTTTACTAAACAAGCTGGTAAGTATTATACCAATTTATTATGTTGTTGTAATAAGTGATAAATAGAGAAATTTCAAACGCATATTGCCTCCAGAATTGCAAGTGGTTTTTTTTCAAATCATTGCCAAAGTTGAAGTTTGATATAAAATTTATTTTTATTTCTTCACTCTATGAGCTCTACATCTGTTAGTTAGCTCTGTTGTATCTAATTTTGCTTTGCGTGGCCTAAAGATGTATCACAAATCAAACAAAAGTAAAAACATGAAGTCTTAACAGATTTTAAAAATGTTATGGAGATAAATAGGTACAATTTCGGTGAAAACCGAAAAATTAACAAAAAAATCTTTAAAAATAAATAGAGGCTCAGGGATTTTTTTTGGCCAACTTGTATTCTCGAAATGGGTCCCCGAACACGCCCACTTTGTTTGTCGGTCCCTCTACCAAACACCCTGTATATAAATAGTACATTATGTGTAATATCTAATTTCTTGATAGATTCATGAGCAACCGAAGGTCGAACATTTTGCAAATGTACTGCGGACACAATCTCGAAAAATAAAAATCTAATACATTTTTATCAATTAACAACAAAACAATATGATTATCACTAAGAATTACAAGTTTTTGATACAGTAAGCTATATATTTCGCATCTGTATGAACAATCTATGTATATAGAAGTGGAATAATTGAAGCGTTCATGAAACATGTAGAGTATGACAGTAAGAAGAACTTTACACGCGATTTGACCGCCGCGTACTACAGTTCAAAAACTTTCTGGTCATTGAAATATCCAATGAACTCTTAATCCGCGTAAAATGTATCAATCGCACACCAACATGAAATATACGAGGATCTATATGAATCCTTTTCGGCGAACAACACGGGCTTGAAACGTATTCATATTAGCAAGACCATCGCAAAATAGAATTAGTGGCAACTTCAGAATAGTATGAAATTAATTTATAAAAACAATTAAAGCACAAACCTGACGTCATACAACCGTTACCACAGATTGTTCGTTCTTTTAGTGAACCGCCATTCTACGTACGAGTAGTGCAATTCTATGTAACTCTTAATATTGATATTCGTTAAAGTGAAGTTGCAGTAACACGGTGGTAATTGTAATAAAGAGATAAATAATGGTAAAACGGAGTCTATTTTATTGCTATTAAGAGGAATATTTATGTACTCCAGATAATTTTTCATAGCATTCCCTAAACCCATGAAGATTGGTTTAAATGGTAAACCGTGGCATTAACACTTGTTTTTAAAGGAGTTTTGCGTCCCACAGTGGGTCGGTGTTATCGATGATGAATGTGTTGCAAAGTTTTCCATCTAATAAAGTAACTTGCGGCATAAAAAATCGTTTTATTTTCTCTCGGCCCTTTTTTCATTCCTCTGTTGGAACACGGGTCTCCTCTCAGAATGAGAGGGTTAAATCATGCCAGTATGAATTTATTCGTTTTAAAATTTTCATTTCGTATATTTAAGATATGATTTAATTTGAAATTGCATTAGGCACATAATGTACTTATATGCGTCCTTCATAACACGGAAGGTATTGTTAGAAAACCTTCAAATTTTAGTTTAAATTGCTAATTAGTGTATGTGTACAGTAATACTAATATTTTCATTTGTAATTTATTATACTATACACGCTAATGGGAAGGAATATCCCTTTCAAAGAACATCCCACATGCACAAGTAGAAATTAATTCATGAAAGGTATCTAAATATTTATCCCTTAGAGATCCGAAGTCTCTTGAGGCCGATCTCATGAACAAGAAGGCACTGGATGATTGGCTACAAACATCTATCAACTGCTCAGCTTGCTCCAGCCTGAGAAAAATTGTATATCAATGAAAAACACTAAGTTGTAAAATAGTAGCCGGTAGCGTAATTATATTTATAAAAGGAAATGTTATAATATTAGTCAGATAGCAAGCTATTCAAAAATACAAGTTTTCCGACAATATGATGATGATAATCGGCTTACAAACCTGTTCCGTTATTTGTAATAAAAAAATATATGAGCTCATCATATGGCGGCTACAATAGATCGTCTAGACTTTAAAAAAATTCATTGCTATTCCAAATGGTATGTATATGAAAGAAAATTATATTTGGTTATTATGAACGTTTCCAAGTTATAACCGTAAGTTTATTTAATTACGGGAAATATACTAGACTGAGGCGACGTGAATATTGCAGCACAAGTTTTATTAATGGTTTTCGTTGGGTATATATTTCGTTGGCACATATTCAATTAAATCGTACTGTACATTTACTTCTGTATTAACTTTTATAAATTTGATGTCCTTCAGTTCTAGTCGACTGAAGGTACATTTCACTTTAGAACAGTATTCCTGTAAATGATTAATAATACACGTATATTAACAAATATGTATATATGGAAACATACTACATAAAGGACGAAGTCGCCCGCGCAGGCAGGATTGTAGGAGTTATTTTGGAAAAATGCTTCTGAAAGACTACTGCTATTGGATTTTTCTAACTTTGATTTCCAAGAAGAGATTAGTTTTCCCAGTGGCGCGGAGTCTTGATCTGTGCTCGGTGTATGGCAATACTCCCACCTAATCCATTGGGGATACACTTAATTGAAAGCCAGAAAATTGCCACACTCCCTTGTCTACCTTTTCGGGGATTACAGGACTGATATTACGAATTTCTTTCAATCCTATTTAATGATCCCTTGCTATTATCTTTCATATTATTTAAATATATTAACTTGTGATTTTATTACTTTTACAATGTATAAAATATGAACATGAAATTAACAGGAACAAATTGAGTTAATTAACTCTATTTATTAATATTAAGATCCCCGATAATATTTATACTAATTTAAAAAGAAAAATACCAACTTATTTTAAATATTTATAACGACAATAACATGGTATTCGAAAAATATTATCACCCGTTGTAATGAAACTGTTAAGATATAATATATCTGTTGAAAAATTTGTATGTAAAGTAGCTTTCATGTTCGGTTTATTAAAAACTTTTTAATTTAAAAGGATTAGAAAAGAATATCTTTGTATTTATTTATTTATTTAATAAGAACTGCGAAACTTGTATTCTGCCAGGATATTAATTATCGTATTTCTATTAAATTATAAAGTACTTTAGTTTTTGTATAATTATGAAATATTTTCATCCATCGTACAAAATGAGTATTTATCTTGATTGAATACTTGAACTTCGAAAATTTAATATAAACTATAATTTGTGTTCAATTGTTATTACAGCACCAAATATCCGAACTAATTGCAAGAGAACCTCCTACATTACACACAAAATAGAATTTCTTACTTCCAAATAGAACGGAATGATAGTAGGTACCCAATACGTCTGGGAAGAATATCCGGTCTTAGGGGGTCACCGTAACCTTTAGACATGTATCTAACCTCAGATCGAACCAACTCGTAACGTAAGAACAGCCGCACATGCGACAACGTTGTTGTACTTCTAACCCAATATTGTTGCAATGTGATTGAACGCTTACAACTTGCAAATGTTCATTCATGTTACAACAACATTGGCTATTAAAGCATGAATTATGCTGCTCCTATTCAATCGTCGTATATTTGTACAACAATCGAACAAATATCAACGCATTATCAATCTGACTTCTCACAACAAACTTCAACAATCTTACAATCGCTTAATTTCAAGTACTTAATATGAAAAGTTGCCAGTTAAATTATTATAGGACAATATTTTATCGTATTCTATCTATGATTCTGAACAGATACATGGTCTATTAAAGCCTAATTGAGAAATATTGATATTTTTATGGTTTCTATGTGTAAACCACGCCGTTATCTAGCGATCAACAATGTAAAGTGAAGATGAAATGTAATGTAACAACGGATGAAACATCTTTCACATATTAATGACTACTTCCTTATTAATAATCATTATTAGAAAGCAGGATATTGTAAACACAACAAAATAAACGTATAAACATTAATGCTTGCTTATACATTTATTCACTGATTGTTAAATTGTTTTGGTAAAACGGACTAAAGATTTAAAATCGAAACATCAACTCTCTTTTTTATTTTCGTGAATATTTATTAACATTACGTTCGGAATTATAAAAAAAATGAAGATATTCAATCCAATTCAATCAAATCGAATAGATGAGACTTGGTAGCGCTGAAACGTATCGACCTCCATGTATAAGTTAGTTACTAGTCTGTAGAATCTAATATCACTTCATAAATGGCCAAAACCAAAGTATCTATTTATTTAATCGCTAATTACACTTCAACTATATTTAACAAAAAGCTGTGCTTTCGATAAGAATGTGACGCTACAACTTATGAAGTTCATGCACCAGCAAGAATAAAGAAACATTTTCATTAATGTGAAAATCACAATATATACATAATATGCTAAGCTATTAATAATATTAGAACAAATGCGACATAAATCATAATGAAAACATTAACAAATTACGTAATTATATTAGAATTATGGTTTCAAGCACCGCTCTTGATACTGAAATGGCATGAATAAAAATATGTAGGTATCGTAATATTTACGAAAAAGCAAGGAATGTTTACTGATTAAAAATAAAGAGTGCACATAACATTGAAATAAAACTGAACATAAAATAAAGGTTGTAAACGCGAGCGGCACAACAAAACCTGTAAGTAACAATGCTATTCTAACGCGTGACATATTCAGCAGGAAAAGATTGTTAAGGTGTTACATATGCACTACATGTACATACACACATACGTGCAGCTAGATTTGCGCTAAAGAAAATCACGTAAGTATCAACATTATGTAAACCAATCTATTCAGGACATAGAACGTGAAAAACTTTTTTCAACAGCTACATTAAAGCTTATAAGTGTTTCAAAACGAATGAGCTTTGTCCCCCACCTTTTTTAAAAACCGTTTATACGTTTAAATTGTCGTCTTTACCCTTATATCATAATATCCTACTTTTTATGTTGAAATGACTCTATTAGTTATAATTACGAGAACAATTAAACCCCTGAACGTGTTTGCTGAAATCTTTCATATGCGTTCTTCATTAATACAGGCAAATATTCCGTCCGGATGCAATGTTTGAAGCGGGCTTTTCCTGACTCATTAGTGAATTTGAATTCGTGACATTCTGACTTTTTGCGTTTTGCAATCAATTGTTCTACACACTGTAATAACCACATGGTTTTGGTCATGAAGCTTAAAAAAGATAAAATGTGTTATGTCGTGAACTTCTTAAAGCAAAATACAAACTATTATACAAATTTCCTTGGCGTTGAATGTCATTTAATTTGCTGTACCGACGAAATTATATGAAAAGCCTTTTCAAATTGATTCGGAGAACCCGTCAACCATTGAATTTGTATAAATAATGTTTTCGTTTGGAGAGACGCATTCGACAATTTAAAAATATATGTGAATTACGAATGTGCTAAATTATGTTAATCAGAAATGTGCATGATGTTTTTAAATGAGTCACTGGGTTTTCTCATATTTCTGGGACCTACCTATGTGATTACGGTGGCGTGTGGGGTGCGCGTACGGCTGAAGTACAAGGGTGCGCTGGGGCGCTCGGGATCGGTAGCAGGCGGCGCACAAACACTCACATTCAAATATTTGTCTAACCTTGATGCGAATCGGCGCACTCCGGGTTCCATCCGACGACGGTCGTCGATACAGACGGGTCGAAGGGCTCGCTTCAGGTGTAACAGTGAAAGCGACACTGGTCAAGAGGATGCGAAACGTTTTGCGGCGCGGGCGTCGGGCCGGACGGCAGGCGCATCGGCGCGCCGCCACCGGCGGTGTGGTCGCGGGGCTGCGGCGCGGCGGCCGCGCTACATGTCACGGTGCGGCGAGCGCGCTCTTCGCGCCGTGGTCACCGACTCACAGTGGCGTCGCCGTCCTACTGTCTGCCCGACGGCCGGGACGGCGGCGCGCGTTGCACCGCCCCGCTGCACTCCGCCTGCCCCCCTGCCGCTGTGCCCCCTCGCTCGGCCCCCTCCTCATGCCGCGCTCCACCCGCCCCGCCCCGAAGAATTTTCCGCATCGGGCGGGAAAAATCGATTGTGCAGCGAGCCCCGAATAATTTCGGCAAGACGCACGGCGCCCTTGCGTCCTCTCCGACGGCGATGGCAACGCGGCGGTCAAGCGCAGCGCACCGTTCGCCGCTCGCTGCCGCCTCAGCGATAGCCAACACGAGGCGCTAAATATTTGGTGCCTACGCGCGAACCGCTCGGTATGAAGAATTTAGTAATACATATTAAATACTGATTTTTAAGATGTACAATAAGGTTCCTACTTTATTCCAATGTTGTATAAAACGAACAAATGTATTTACGATTATAACTTTAAATATAAGCGAACAAAAAATATTAAGTCAATGCTGTAAATACTTGTACATATGTAGACACGTTGTACATGGTTATTCTTATACACATATTTAAGCAATCTAAAACAAATAACTTAGAAGATTTACGAAACCCTATATTATTTTGTAGAGTAAGTAATAATTAATTATTATTCTCTGTTCATTGATAGTTGAAAGTAACTTAGTAGCTCTTAGCTTGACTTTTTTCCGAATTAATACGTCCATAGAGCAACAGATTAAAGAAAAAATTAAAATAGGAAAAAATACATATGTATATACATATATGACGTAACGTTAGTGTTCGGTGTGTATGACATGACATATAAATAATATTATAAATGGAATTTATTTTAATTTGAATTGCTGCTGCCATAGGTTATAGCTACAGTAACAAACAAATTCTGTTAATGTGAAACGCCCCGAGATGTCGTATTGGTAAATCCGTGAAATGCAAGGTTGCTGTAGGATTCGCTGCTAATTTGTTGGAGTGAAAGTTACTGAACATAGTTGAAATACGACGAGATGATTTAAACGATTAAATCAATGTGAAGAATTTACATTCCTTTAAATTTTTATCTAGCTGTAAATAAAATTTAAAAATGAAAATAAAATTTTAAAATAAAGATAAAAATGTAACACGTTGAGAAACATTGCTTACTAGGTTCGACTATATGCAATTACGTTTCATACGGTATGAAATATGACATTTTGCTCTAAATCGATTCACATTATTAGTGCAAGCAAATTGTCAATTCTAAGAATATTACATCAATGTCTAACAGTTGGTCGGTGTTGTGTTTCCTATTTATAGGTAAATGCACTCGTTTAAACTTCGACGGTGTTATTCGACTATACCGACTACCTGTTTATTTTGCTTGTTTTAAAAATAAAAAAATAAAATTATTAATTAATTATAAATCATAGGTAAATTCCATCCAACTTCAACGGTGTTATTGGACTATAACAAGTACCTTTTTATTTTATTCGTGTTTCGAATAAAAAAAATAAACAATTGTCAATTCATTATTGATAAACGAAATAATTATATATTCAATACTAATGTCAGTCGAGTAATAGGCTGCGAATAATTTTTAATCTTTGGTATTTAATTATTTCTTTATCATTATTATCTTCAGCAATCCTTTCATCGTCCCACTATTGGACAATGGTCTCTTCTCACAAAAGGAAGGATAAGGCCATAGTCTGCCACGCTGGCCAAGTACGCTTTGGCAAACGAAGTTTTTATCCGATAGATATACAACAAGTATAAACATGCATGCTGTGTAAGAAGTTGTTACGTATTTTTAAGAGTTATATGATGTAGCATCTTCTCAGCTTCCGTGACCTGAGCCATCTTAGAAAGGTTATTGTCATACGATTATTGATAACGTACTTATTTAAAATTTCTCATCAAGTTTATTAAAGCATGCAAACTTTTTAAAATAATGGTAGGAGGTAACCGAGTTTCTATTTATGTAGCATTATTATCCATTAAAAAAAAAAAGTAACATCGCCCCTGTAATCCCCGAAGAGGTAGGCAGATGAGCGCAGTACACTCCCACGTTTCGCCGGTTACGTTTAAGTCCCATGGAATAGGTGGCGAGCCTATTGCCATACACCGGGCAC
>DWJK01006237.1:0-10613 GCA_018248815.1 Croniades pieria auraria | reverse complement strand
AAAATATAGGCTTAAACAGTCTGAAAAATAAAGAAAAAGTGTGTTGGTCACATGTTTTTATGGAACTTTATTCTACGGATAGGTCGATTTATTTCATATTTGCAAGTTCTATATATTTTATTTATAAACGTAACATCACGGATGTAATCCCCGAAGGGGTATGCGGAGGAGTGTAGTACACTCCCACGTTTCACCTGTTACGTTTAAGTCCTATGGAATAGGTGGTGAGCCTATTGCCATACACCGGACGCTGATCCCGACTACTGGAAATTACCCGTCATTACTAGAAACTAGTCCCGTCACTACTAGAAATTATAAATTAGACAAATCCACTAGTACCCGACGATAAACCCGAAAAGGGTTTTAGTATCTAATCAGCCAGTGCTATGTAACACTAGTCTGTGAGAGACTAAATAAAACACTATAAATGAAGGACCCGGATAAGCGTCGTAAACAGTGAGTCACAGGTACTTTCTTTCGGGGAATTCTATACGATCAGTGTAAGCGACGAAATGATTTTAATTTTTGTACCCTGATGTAGTCTCTCTGTTACATAACCCAAGTGGTTCGAAGAACATTTGGCAAAAACTTCCATCATAGAAATGTTATATATAAGTATTGAAAATAATAGGCGTTGATCTGATACAATGTGATTAGATTTTTCTCTATTGTTAGTTATCAGAACCACGTTATTTTAATGTTATCGGTAAGTATATTTTAGTTTACTCTCTAATTATTATCACAGCATTAAAAAACATCGAAACTGAACATTCATTAGTTGATGCTTGTAAAAGACTTCAACGAGATATGGCGTGTATTGAAATATTAAACGAGTGATTGTTAAGTAAGAATAGCTTATTATTATGTCATCATGACAGGTCTTTTACGGGTTAGGTACAGAACACCGAGTGCCATATATTCGTATCTCCACCCTTTCAGATCAGCCGTGCTTCTTCCACGTTCAAACAAATACTAAACATTAACACCGTTAACATTCAGACACACGGTAGATATTACACGTGGTAACTACCCAGAAGTAGCTTTGTCTGATCAACTTTCTCTTCTTGTCTTTTAGTATTACAAAATAAGAATAGAAAACGGACATGCACGCGAGCGTAAGTAGTCTGCACCGTGTTACATGAGGAAAAATTAAAATTAATCCCAACTTCCGTCAAAATGCACTATCCTGAGGGCGGGATTGGAGCAATAATCTCTTAAATCTCAAGCAATAATCTTGAAACATAACATTAGGTCTGTAAACCCCGAAGAGATAGACAGAGGAGTGCAGTACACTCCCATTTTTCACCAGTTACGTTTACGATCCGACATGGAGTTAGAGGTGAGTCTATTGCCATACACGGCACAAATTCAGATTACGAGTCTCTACTGGAAATCTAAGTTGGAAAAATCCAATAGTGCCCGACCAGGGATTCCAACAAACGATCTCTCAATAAACAATCGCGCTTTGCAACCACTCAACTAACGAGGCAGTCCTCCAACCGTCTCTCATTATTAAATCATACTGGTGCAACATTTTAAACAAAGGGCTACAAAGTCGTACGTAATGACTAATGACATTTTTTCCCAGTCAACCTTGGGAGGTTGAGAGGACATGTACTGGATGCAAACTTTAGGGTCGCACCTCTTGTCTTAGTCTTGCCTTATTCTACAACCTATAGACTAACATAAATCGGCTTCTGTTTCCTAACAGACCAATGGCTGGATCATGGATGAATGGAATGGTTCTATCTGCACGGACGTCAATAAGACTTTAGAAAATAAAGGACCTAAGTCACCAGTAAGAGCTATAATTACAAGCGTTACTGGCATTTTTGTATTTTTGTTATTTACATGTAAAATAACGTGTTAGTCGGTTAGTGTATTGTGTTAGTAGTGCTTCTAATTCTCCACCTCAACGTACTGAGGCTCTATTAGTGGGTATGGTGATATTTGTCAATTTACACGTGCTCGTCCGGGGGTAACTGTAAACTTGGAATGCGAGCTCAGCTTGACTTACTTCGCTCTTTTCTACATCTGTTTTACATAAATCGTAGAGTTGTGGTCTTTTTAATATTTACAAAAATATATTAATATCGCTAGTAACATTCTGTGTATCTAGTGTCGTTATATGGGCAATAATTGAACAAATCGGTGTTTAGATTAAGGAACAAAAAAGTAAGGGAATTGATGGGCTAAGAAGAATTATTCCTGACCAATAATAGATATTCAAGGAGATAAGTTTGGTATAAAAGTTCTTTATACAAAACCTTGTTGACATTGAAAATCAAAATATTACTTTAAAATGTGGCTTGGTGTGGTTTAAGTCATATTCCGAGAAGCTTTTGATAATCTAGGTTTGCTTAAATTGTGCCATAAATAAACATTATGACAAGTTCTGCTCTAATCTTCGTATCAATATTAGTATGGTTGTTCAGAGAAAGTTCTAAATGACAGGTTAAAAATAATTTAGTAGTTTTCCTTTAGTACTAGATACTAGTTTACCAGAAAACATTCGAAAATCTGCATCTCTTGTGTTTAAACTGAAGTTAGATGACTACAAATATGAGTTGTGAGTTCTTTTGCGGTTTGTATGGAATACGACTGCAAATTAGGTAGGTATACTTATTAAAGATTACTACTTTACAAACGGAACTGGAAGGAATTGGGACACGTTCCTTTGACCCCTCCGCAGTTTCTATGGCAACCGCAGGGGGCGGGTCTGATGGTAAATTCTATTTATTCAGATAACTGACGAGGTCATAACCGTTATAATACTTATACAGTGTTTCTTTTATTTTTCCTCCCTTCATATTCGCATTGTCTCGTTTACTGCCTTATGAACTCTACAATTCTCTTGCTAGTACTTTTATTTTAGCTTTCAAATATGTGTCGAAAAAATATATAAACATACTTATTGATGATAACATGATGTATTCACTGCATTTTATTTATTGGTATCTCATGGTATTAAATTTCTGATTTTATGAGTGTAGAGATACATACAACAAGTACAAAGGGGAAAACGAACACGATTAAAACATATTTATAAAAAAACAGTTAAATGACAATAAAATCTAATAAAGCGTATCAATTGTCTTCCGTTTGCCAGTTTTACACGCGTGAACGTACAATATTTGCATGAAATTAACAATCACGTGTGACCATTACATTCACCAATCGAAGCAATTCGGAGAGTGCATGGTTTTATTGTTTGTCTCTTCTATCAAATTATATAATCTGTGACTCAACAGTGGAAGTTTTTAGGCGTCCCTGTTCAATCTTTGGACGCAGTGCCCTGACTCATTGGGCGGGGTCACAACCTAACGCTAGCCCATCGTATAATTACATATATCTATGTGTTTATCATGAAAAACACAAAAAAAGCCGTTCCCTGCAAATTATTGTTGTAAATATCAACGAAAATTGAAAAAAAAACCTATCTGTTTTTACAGTTTTTAGTTCGTCAGATTTTACAACACTAAAAATGTTGACACTTTTAGTTTGCAACTCTGACTTTATTTTTGGCAACTGGTAAACATGATCACTAAAGTATTTACTCAATTTACATCAAACATGTGATAAAGTGAAGCGTTTTCATATACATAGCTTTTGTGTCCCATTTTCTGAGTTGTCCTAACCTTCTTACGTTATCCTTGGTTGGATAATATGCGACCCCCAGTTTGCGACAGCTATAATAAAATCGCTGAATGGACATTTTGTTAGATTATCCATGACACAGTTTTAAATGTTCATGGTTAGTAATTTGCACGGTCCACACGTGTTACAGTATTCTGTACTTCTAAACAAAACAAAAACTTGGTTCCGGTATAATATTTCGAAAGAGAAATCGACCTATGTCTACTACATGTTTGAGACATTCGTTATCAAGTCATTTGGAGCGCAAATAAGTTAACGAGGTGAATAAAAGAGTTTTCCACGTAAATAATAATATTATCGACTATATAAACGAAGCGCTTGTGGGCCAGTGGGACAGCGAAATGTTGGCTTTCGTTCTTACTGGTCAATGACAGCCTATTATCGAGGCGGTGTGTTGACCTAGAAGGACACGCCGCATTCCGATTACCTTAGCTGAAGCGGGCGCGCATGGTTGTTGGTTTAGGTGATGTACCACGGACACGATGTTACGCACAGAAAGTTTTGCTGCATTTTGGTTTGACTTTATCTGTGTAACAAATTGTTATTTCTCTTCGATCCGTTCCGCACCTAAATGGGATATTAGCATGCGAATAGAATTATATCGAGTTCTCAAAACGTCAAGTAATGGTATGTTAGTGTCTGTGTTGTGTATTACAGAAATATGTAAAAAATATTTTTTCGCATACTAACGTTTTCAATTTATAGATGTAACAAATAGACTAGATACAGATTGCATTATAACTCATTGTTGTCTGACCCTAAATTGGATTACAGTTCCACTTGAAAAAAAAAAACGTAACATCACGCCTGTAATCCCCGAAGGGGTAGGCAGAGGAGTGCAGTACACCCCCACGTTTCACCAATTACGTTTAAGTTCCACACTGGAATAGGTGGCGAGCCTATTGCCATACCGGGCACACATCCAGACTCCGAGTCACTACTAGAAATTCTAAATTAGAAAAATCCAATAGTACCCGACCCAGGAAATTGAACTCAGGACCTCTCAATCGGCAGTCGAGTCGCGCTTCCAACCACGCGACCAACGAGGCAGTCAGTTCTACTTAAAATCAATTAAGTATATTTTACTGCCGCATTATCTACTACCATAAAAAGTTTATTATGATAGCGTACGCAATACCCAATGGAAAAATTATTTGCAAACAGAAATTGCTTATTCGTGTGTGTTGTTTGCTGTGTCGTTTAGATGACGACGTTTGGACGACGACAGGGAGCTGTAAAGGACGTCAGAGGAAGCCTATGTCCAGCAGTGGACTAATACAGGTTGATAATGATGAGTATAGTAGGTATATGACAAGGAAAGCAATATTCGTCCCTTGCAGTACTATCTACTACGAGTCTGACACGATTTAATGTGATCAAATTTCTAAATGTATTAGAATGTAAAAATGTATGGTAAATGAATTGAGGCACAACCGTTAGGAGTCGTAAATAAACTGCTACCTTATGCCAAAAACGGATAATTGTACTGTTCCCGTTGTCGAACCAATAAAACGTTTGGTGTAAATGTGTATGCGTAATTTTTTTGCATTTAGAACTATTATTATAATGGAAATCTCTGCAAAGTTTTTCATAATTGCATATTCAGTATGCAGAAGCGTGCAGCGTCGCATAAGGCACAACAGGAAAGTGAAAACTGATCCCAATGTGAAGCAGAACGGATCAACTGTGCAAACAATAGGTACCAACAATGATTTTCAATAGCTCTATTTCAGGTAAATTGCATTTTTGTGGTAATGCAAAGAAAACGAGAGAGTCATTTTTTGTTATATCGTCACGCTGTGGCTCTTATGGAGTAGGCAAAGAGTACCAAGTGTCAAATATCGCTATCCTTACAGACCTGGCGTGTTAGTTTTACATGAGCGAAAAAGTTTTGTTCGTGCAAAAGTTATTCAGTATCGGAAAATCATTAAAAGTATGGATGGTTTTTTATGGGTTTGTTTAAAAATATAACCTGTAAGTAATAAGAACGCATCTTAGGACGAATATTTATCTATGTAGAGCAAGGATGTCGATTGTCTAGAACAAAATATTTGCAATGTAGAGTTTACTCAAGAAAATTATCTTTAAGTCAACAAAGGCGGCTCGTAGGTGGTAAAAAATTAAAAGACAAACTACAAAATTATTTTTATATTTAAGTACAAGTATTTTTTGCCATATCTAAAAAATGTATAATAAAAAAAAATATGATTATACCGGTTAGCTCAACTGGACATTGTTTCAAGTGAAGGCGAACTGAACAATCGTCGTACAGTACATTAAACGAGTCTGAAATATTCTGAAAGACGTTTATGTTTATATTTTCATTATACATTAAAATGAGACATCGAAATTAAATTTCTTGTACCGTTATTTCCTCTTATTCCATCTTATTAAAGTCCAATTAATGAAAGAAAGAGTGGCTAATGGCTTCTCCAATTTATCTTCTAAGGTGAATGTCCGTAATTCGCGCTTGTACTTTTTGTTTTAAGCCGATTTTGACTACTTTTTACTGGCGTTGGCTTCGCGGTCATACCTGCTCACTTTCTCTCGACAGAATATGGCCAAACCAGAAAATATGTGCAGTTAACTCTTTGCGCTTGTCATAAACTTTACCACGAAGTTTTTGGCCTTTATTTAAGTACCTATATACTCTACATCGTTTATTAGAACATTTTGAATCATTCACTTTTTTAATATATGTATGTACTATAACTGGAATATTCATTATTTGAATATTAATTGGATATTTGTAATATTTTACTTAATAGGTGAAAAGAATATTAAATCATAGTAAAGTTAAATTATTGAATATTGATGTATGTAAAGGCATGCTGAGTGTTTTGACGGAGCAACGTTCGATCCGCGCCGCGGCCGCTCGAGCTTTCCATCAATGTTCACGGACTTTCTTCATGTACCTACTTAAATTCGCTTATGTAACCCGACACGACCGCTCACTGCCCACCGCACCACCCGTCGGCCATCGATTCGCCATTATCTAATTATTACATCACCCATTATTATGAAACTACAAATAAACTCATTGATATCAGCAAATACGCACCTTTTGGCCGCAGGGACTGTTTGCGCGGTTTGTTTAGTCAGTATGTCACATGTGTAAATTGTGTTACGTGTTGCCATTCATAAATATTAAGTAGTTTTTTATTTGAATCTTACATTCGCATTCGTAAATTTTTAAATTATTTGCTCAGTAGATTTTTACGATGGTTTAGTTAGTCTGTTTTAAGAAAACTCACGGCCTTATCTTTTCATACACGGTTGCAAGATTTGTTACGTATTTCCTATTTTATACTAACTTCGTAGTTATGTAGATTTGTAACAGAACATATGTATTACCTAACATTTGATGTGTATAATTATCAAATACTTAAAAATTAAATGTTAAATTGGTTATATATTCTATTAATTACTTGTCAATTCGAAGAATTTTGTCTTAAAAATTTTGTAGGTGTGTTTTCAGACATTGCACTTTTCGAAGTACTGTCATATAGACAACGTGTTATAAATATTTTTAAATTTATTACGTAATTTAGTGACTGCAGTATTTAGTTACATTTATTGTTTTACTCTGCGTAGTGTTGATCTTAGTACAAACAATAGGTAAATGGAACAATAAAGTAAAATCTGCACTTTATAAACAAATTATTTATAACATTACAAAAAAAAATTGTCATTATTTTTCACTGGTAATAATTACAATAGCATGTAAATAATGATAATTTTTGGAACGAAGTTCCTTATCGCGCGTTACGAAAGGGGGCTAGGCGGAAAAAATGAAGACCAAAAGTTGTAACGACACTTTTTGCTATAGTTGTAAGCCGTGCGGCGTGCGCGTGTTTCTCTGTCTGTCTCTCTCTCTCTCATAGAAAGCAAGCCAGTTATTGTACAAAATTTATAATGATTGCAAGCTGTATGCTCGTATTCTTGCTTTTTTTCGTTAGGCTCATCGAAAGGTTTTAGATGAGCACTTTACGAGTATGTTAGATATCATGTTGTAAATATGAGTAGGTTTCAAACGAAACTCGTCGGACAACAAACGAAAGGTAGTGGTTACAAGACGAGTGTTATGTATGTATCACGCCGCGCAGTCTCATGTCTCAGACTGAGACATATTACATAAAAACAAATTATAAAAAAATTTAAACACTTGTTACCGGCCAGTTCTTTGACCTGCTGTTGTGTAATAAAAGCGAAACCTGTCATAGATCCACTCACATACAACGTATTAATGACTCCTTTACAAATTGCTAAGCGGCTGAATGAAAATTGAAATTATTTAAAAATAATGCTTTAAAACTTATTATCGTGGGTAATTGTACAAAAATTAAAACTGTAAGAAAAGACAATTCAACACATATTTCTAGAAAATAATGTCTTATATTACAACAATAAAAAAATATTTTGAGATAAAAACAAAATACACCGCATTCATTTAAAAAAAACGAATAACTTATTCATTTAGGTCACAATTTTTAAATCGTGTTTCACAGACGTCACTCCTGTCATTTATTTCTTGTTCTGTAGGTAGATGGCGGTACATAACGTTCACGTCCCTCGCTTCTTTTTTAATATCATCCTCATTTTCCTTACCAAACACAGCCTTTTGCATTCTGCGTACAATAGGTGTTACTCTACAAAATAGAAGTCTGATACAGCTCGTTTCTTCCTGATACTCTTGTTGTTTTATAAGATCTTCGATTAGGTCTGGTAATGATTCGTTTTTGGCAGTAGCTATTAGATCTTGCAGTTTTTTAGAATTCTTATTTACTATCCAAGCCGCCGGATCGTCAGATCGATATGGCTTGCTGGGACGTCGTGGTCCCGCCAAAAACGTTGTAATCTGCAAGAAACATTGAGATTTTTTTACATAAAATACATTAATTTGAGTTAACACTAAATGCCACGCAAAAACTTCTCTCATCGTTTTAAATTATACATAAATTTAAAAAGACATCAAGTCTATAATCCCCGAAGGGGTAGGCAGAGGAATGTACTACACCACTACGTTTCATCAGTTACGTTTCCGTCCCATAGAATAGGCGGTGAGCCTATTGCCATACACCGGGCACAGATCCAGGCTCGGAGTCACTACTAAACATTTTAAATTAGAAAAATCCAATAGTACCCGACCCCGCGATTTGAACCCAGGAACTTCCGATCGGCAGTCGTGTTTGCAACCACGCGACCAACGAGGCAGTCTTGTACATAAATTTTTTGAGTATTCCTTATTACTTTTCATCGTGTTCTAGTAATTTTAATCTTACACCTAAGCCTTCACAAATATTAATGGACCATGGTGGGTACTAATAGAATCTTAATTTAAATAAAGAATTCATACAACTAACCATTTGAGCAACGAATATGAGAGCATTGACAGCGACAGCACTTATTTGGTTTGGCTGAAGACCTAAAAGACGAATTAAAGAACGCCAAGGCGAAGCTGTTGGAGCATCATGCACATTATATTCGAGTGGTTTTTCCCCCAAGTAGTGTTCTTCGCTTCCTGCTGATTCGAGGACATAATTTTCTTGTGATGGCCGCTTTTGATTGATATTCACTGGGCTTTTTACAGTTTGGAACGCCCGCACCACGAAATCAGCTACTTTCAAAGCTACTGATTCAGAACCTGAAAATATAATTATAGAATTAATCGATATTATCAAAACATATTAGCTTGAAAATAATAATACATAATATGTAGATTGAGTGAAGTATATAGCATGTCGAAAAGTTAGTGATTGATTGGTATTTGAATAAAACAAGTTCCTATTACGTCATTAACGAACTTTAAAATTCGTAGATGTCTGCTTTATAATAAATATGATATGATGTACTTAAAAATACAGTTGATCTAAGAACTCACCAAGCAAATTCTGAGCAAACTTCATTCCATTATTAAGATGTTCCATAAAACCTTCGTTTTTATTATTTTCATTTCCAGAAACTACATGAAAAGCTAATAACATAATACAAAGCACATGTGACGCCATCTTGAGACAAGCCTTGGAACTACAATGAGTTTGTGCATTGTGCCGCTTTAGGTTATGGTTCGTTTACGACCGTAATAGCTGCGCAAGCGCAACTAACTGCTAAGAAATTTCTTGCCTTTAATAGGTACAGGATGTTTTATAATTTATAAGAATTTCCACAGCATTTCTGGCAATTTATTTAATAAATAATATGTCATGATTTTTTATAAATGGTGTCAATATAGATCACTAGATGGCGTGGACAGATCACGTTTTGTAGAAGAACTTTCGTCTGACACCAACAAAATTTTATCTTAATTATCTTTGAATTATCTTCTATTAAATTGCAATGATAGTGGTTTAGATTTTAGTTTCACACTTCTAGGTCTTGAGTCACATCCTGGTACGCACTTTGATATAACAAAAGTGTGCTCTGAGAATAAAACTGTACTTTCCAAACAGTTAACGAAAATATCGCGAGGAAACCTATACATCTTAAAGTTATCCATCATTACTATATATAAGGAGCAAGTAGTCTGCAGAACCACACATATGGCCATTGACCTTACAAATCCTCATTCCGAAAGGAGACCTGTATATTTCAAAGCCAAACGGCAATAGATTTGTCGTAATGATAAAGTATAAAATTTGTTCGATTCCTATAAAATTAAAATGATTGCAAGTTTTAAAATAGTTATAGTGCCACCTAGTGTACGGATGAAAAACTACTTAGTTTACATTTCAGTTGCTTTGGAATCAGTGTGGTTTTTTAATTTTAAAATGGCAATCACGTTATTTAGTGTCTCACGAGAGAACCGGGTATATACTTAACATCTTAATTGTCAAGTGTGAATCACAGTGAAACTGCGTGATTTTCGGGAAATGAATATCTACTTATTCACTTTCCGATCCATCAACAATCCTTATGCGAAATTGCATGCCAATCCACGGACTACGTTTTGCAAGATT
>DWJK01006236.1:0-10615 GCA_018248815.1 Croniades pieria auraria | reverse complement strand
ACTCGATACGCTCTGGCTACCCGTAAGGAAGCTGGCGTAATATATAGTAACAATAATAATAATAACAATATACATTATAAGTATAAATTGCATTATTTTTTAACTGCATTGTAATAGGTAAGGTCATTTTGCTAAATTTTTTATTTCTGAACGTAGCCATAGCATGAATGTAACCTAACCTTAAGTTCTCATTTACGCAGCACATAGGCATCTACGTCGAATCTATCACACGAATGAAATAAATCACGTGTGCTGAATTCGAATGAATCACGTCTTGAAGCGTCAGCCTATACCATATGTCAAGAGAAAAAGTAACAACGCCGGCATATTCCTTTCGCGCCAGAAAGTAGGTGCTACGTCGGCGTTTCCTCGGTCCAATTACCTCTACATGCTCTGAAATACATATTTAGAACAATTAATATATTTTCGATGCGAAGAGTTGAAGATCAAGCTCAATGGCGTGTTACTGGAGAAACCTATGTGCAGCAGTGGACAGAAACGGGCTGATGATAATGATGATGATGATTGGTCATGATTCTCTACTAAATTTTACATTTTTGTCGGATGTTCAAATATTTCTGCTATAAAAGATCCGCTGTAAGGTCTCAATAAGAGCTTAAAGCTTATTAAGACATATCTGGGTTTGTTGACTAAATATTTTGCGGGAGATATGCTGGATATGTGTATAACTTTTTCTTAACGCCATGATTTGGGCTGTCGTGGCTATGACAACTGCACTTTATTTCCTTATTATCTTGTTGGTCATCATCATCATCATCATATGATAATAATCCACCTATTTATCATCGCAATGTTGGAATATGGGTCTCCTCTCATATTGAGAGGGTTAAGGCCATAGTCTGCCACGCTGGTCAAGGGCGAGTTGGCAGACTTCAGACGCCTTAGAATCTTTTTTTAAATAATCAAAGGTGTGCAAGTTTCCTCACGATGTTTTCTTTCACTGTTAGTAAGTGATATTTAATCTTAAAAAACGCACTATTGTAAAGAGGTGCGCTCCATGGATTTGAACCCAGCACCCGCGGAGTGAGAAGCTGAATTCTTAACCACTAGGCTATCACTAGGTTTATAATGTTGATTAATAGTTGAAAAAAAAAATTATTAGAAACAATCGTATCTAGTACATATTTTCTCGTCCCAATTAATACTCGTATCATGATTTGCTGAAAAATTTGTTAAAATAAATGTGCCTTCGTTACCAGTTGAAAGCCTGAATATCAATTTTGTTATGTTATAAAATGATTCTGGATTTTGACTTGATTTTATGTCTTTAGCAATTGGTTACTCAAATATTTTCCTACATATAAATTTTCCATCGTATTTGAAACGCTTTTTCTGAAACATACTTTTAGTACCTCGTATTTAGGTAGTTGGTCAATGATGACTATTTTGATAACTAAACTAAAAGTAGCTCGTACATAGATTGTTGGTCAATGATGACTATTTTGATAACTAGACAGTCATAAGTCAGAGGCGGTAACATATATGTACATTAGTGAACACAGGCACACACATGCACACACCTACATACATATATACTTGAATTTGTAATTTGCCCTATCGAAGCGCGGTTCTTAAGATCTGGGATTTATAACCAGATTACGTAAAAGATTTTTCTAAATTTTTATCGTCTGTTAACAACGAACTCTTTTTTCAATTAACAGGGAAATTAGGTTAGCGCACAATATTAGGTTTTCCTAACACAATTGTTCAATATGTTCAATTACTTACAGGTGAAACTAATTCACACGATTGCTTTAAACTGACGAATACATTGACTATGTTGATATTATACCACAAAAATAGAACATTTGTTGGCTTTGTTGATATTATACCACAAGGATAGAACACAACGTTAAGACTTATTGTCCGTCTTATCTTCTATCAACTATCATTAAAAGTGGTCATTATGTTATGGGTTTTGAATGTTATTATGTTAATTACTATAGTTCAATCGGAATTTGGAGATAGCTCTCTAATTTAGAATATATTAAAGTTCCTTCATGAGCTCCTTCTGATCGCGGTGTGGTCGTAGCGTAGACTGAAAATACACATGAAAAAACAGATTTCAGTTAGGCCGGCCCATTACGTAACTTTTTGTTATTGTTCCCAAAACTGATTGGCTAATCAAAACGGTTTTAATATCATTAAAAATGTCAATACACTCGATTGCAGCGTATTCTCATAGTCGAAATCATCGAAAACAATTCACCACACCAATAGTTTGGCAGACTTTTTAGAAACTTCAAAATCACGAAAAGTGGTGCAAGCTTCAACGTTGCCGGCCTCCCGGTAACCTTAGGAAATTTCATGACCCAGATATATAATTCGTGGCGTGAGGAATAAGCATGTGTCTAACTCTACCGTGACATTTGCATTTTCGATTCTCCGTAAAGTTTATTTCAATTTCTTCAAAGCATCTTTCTTGCCTCATACTCTTATCATAAATATATTTTATTATTCGTTTAGAGATTAAATAAACGGATTAACATTACAAATATTTAATATGCTCCTATTAGCATCTCAACAATTTTAATTAACCGAAAGTCTCATCGTGTTCTTATACCTATAAGTACAAAATTGATAACTATTGTTCTTATTTCATCAGCGTAATGTACACCTTAAATGGTAGCTGTCAAGACTTATTTTGGTCTATCGAGCCCCTTTTCGCAGACTTGAACTTATAATCAGAAAGTTTTTACGCAATAAGTCATAAGATACTTTCATTAATCGTTGGAAACAGAAAATGTAAGTATTAATTTAATTCAAACATTTAATTTAAATACATAATTTTCATCTGGGACGAAAGGTTGACGAACTCTTAAATAAATGTTATGTGGACTACTGTCTACATATATGTAGAGTATACATGTGAACTTTTCATAAATCTACGTTAACTGGCCAAACATTAAATTCTTATACCGCACAAAGTTAGTTTAAAATTCAGGTTCTTGTCGATTAAGAATAAGCGGACTGCGTGTTCATGAAGCGATAAACACAAAGTAATCGTTCAAGCAAGTCAGGTTAATTATTTTACAGGCGCGAATTAATTTACAGATTATTCATTTGATAGAAGAATAAATGAAGCTTTTATAGCCGTCATGGATAATGGTATGGAAGATGGATGAATATGGCTAAGAAATAAATGAAGCGTTTCAATCCGTAATACATTTAAAAAGCACTGTTCTTAAGTTTTATAATTTACGATTTCTTCAACCTTAGCCGTTTTGCCCGAATCATTCAAAACTACTGAACGAATTCCCATCAAAATCTTTTAGTTTTACTTTTACAACACTTGGTGATTTTACTATAAAATATTACGTAAAGTTATTAAAGTTTTAAGAAGGTATAATTTTTTGCTATTTCTTAAGATTAGCACAGTCGTCGTAGTCACTGTCATTGTCGTATCTCAGTCCACTGCTGGACATAGGCCTCCCCAAATGAGCGCCATCGCGTCCTGTCGTCGGCTTGTCACATCCGGCATCTGCCTGCAATCTTTCGCAGATCGTCATTCCACCAGGCCAGAGGACGTTCTACACTACGTTTGCCGAGCCGCGGTCTCCACTAAAGAAAGTGTATTAGCAAAGGATATTTCAATATTTTGTTGTTTCTTTCTCTGTACATAGAGTATAATTGGAGTTAATATCGTAAACAACGCAGACAAAGTAGCGTGTATCAGCTAGTACAAAATATATTAATTGAACATGGAGGTACATAACACGTAACTTAATTATAGACATCATAACTTAATTATCAGTATCTATTGTTCTATTCCTATTTAGGTTGGATCCGGCTCAGAGCGCAGGGAAAGGATGAGGTTAATTATCATTTTGTCTATCTTAGTTATCAAGGGAACACCGACAGTTGTGTGCTTAATTCATACCGGCAGCTACTAGAGACTGCTTATGAATACAATCGAGATAAATACTCATATATCAAATAATAGAAAATTTAGTAGTAATGCAACATAAAATTCAAATACAGAACACTTAACAGTGTTAAGTGTTCTGTATTTGAATTGACGTTTGACGTTGACGTTTCGGTAGACACCGTTCGTGACGAGAACGGAACTATACAAATTCGATGCAAATATGCTGTTAAAATTTACAATCTCGTCTAAAATGTTTCATTTTGCCGTGTCTGTTTTTTTTGGGTCTTTAACACATACTCGTATTTTTGTATCTTCACTTTAATATTCCATTGATGGTCATGTTTATCTTCTTAGAATGTAAGGTGTAACGGGATCACGACATTCCATAAAGCAAGGACCACCGCTTAATATACGAGTACAAACATACTGTGATACCGACATTCATAATGGAGAATTATTTTCACATAGATAACGAGCTTTTACTTCTGGGTGAAATTAAATTGTGTTCGTTGTTCTGCTTTCATGAAAATTCAATTACGAGTAATGTGGCTAGAATTCAATTACTTTTCAACACCCATGTTGACGTATAAATTTAATATAATATGAAGCACTGTATTTGATAGTCACATTGGTTAAATTGTTGTACGCGCGACTACAGAGAGGATACAAGATACACTTCTTGTTACACCAAAATAATTAAATGACCTGTACCAGATCAAACGATTATGTTGAAAGTTAGATTATCAATTGATACAAAATTTGTTTAGTTAATATTTTGTCATGTATAGATCATTTAATCTACCTAGAACCTTGTAATGTTAACTAAACTGTCGTCTAACAAGAACTGGCTGATAATAACAAAAGTGTTACGTTCCTTCTGTGGAAATAAGTAGATACTGTTGCTGTTACAGTTACTGTTACTGTTACCGCAGTGTCCCGAGTCATATACAAGAAACGTTCAATGAAGCAAATTTTATATTTTTAGCTTAAATCATCGGCCTATTTCAGTCCACTGCTGGACATAGGCCTCCCCCAATGTGCGCCATCGCGCCCTGTCCTCCCATAGCTTAAATCTATTCCTTTTTAGGTGTATCTATTGTTGCAATGGGCGGGACGGTGACGCGAGTGTCCGCCGTGACTGGAGAAGATGTCCAACTGCCCTGTGACACTAGTTCATCTGTGCCAAATGACAAAATGCTAATCGTCGTGTGGTACCGGGAAGACGAGCCTATCTACAGGTAAATGACATTTTTTAGTGTAGTTAGAGACCAAAGCAAAATTTTCCACAATTTTTTTACCCGGGTCAGGTTTCGATATTTACTTCGCGGCGGTATATTTAATAGCTTTCGCTTGCCGCTTCGCCGGTTATTATTTACGTAAGGATTCATACAATGTGCGTCATATATTTTACATTTCTAACTATATAGGTAAAAAATTAACAATTCGTAAATATATTTAAATCTGTTTAATTCGCAGTTGTTATTTATTTTTCTTGTTACGTTATTACTACATACTGGTATTAACCGAAAATCGTTCACATGCTTTGTTTAATTCATCGCCAGTTATATTTTGTGGAAATAAAAAAGACAATAAAGATTTCATGTCGATGAGTTCAATTGATTCACTTCACGAAGTTCAGTGCAGAGGTCCCGCGAGAAATCAACTTTAAAATTGCGGCAGTAATTGTATTTGTTGCCAGACCAACGATATGACGCGGGTTTAATGTTATCGTGTCGTTACGTTGAGCCACCTCAAAGTTAGCAGTAATCAAATATACTGTTACTGTTTGTACAAAAAATTCAAGTGATACGTTGTAGGCGTAAAGTTTAGAAAAATTTAAGTCTTTACTTATAGTAACACCTGTGTACGACATAATTAGTTATTCTGGACTTTCACACGTCTTATATTTGTGGATTACGGAAAAGGGACAACGAGACACTTTACAACCTTCGGGTAATTGGTTATATTTAATTGATTGACAGAGTATAAACTAAGTTAAAACAAATTTAATACATATAGTTATATCGTCGTCGACATTTAACATTTTTATTTTAATATTTCACGTGTCGTTGATTTATTTGTGTAAAATTTTCAAATGGGTTTTTAAACAAAGACGAAACAACTAAAAAAACGGTATAATATGCAAATAAACAAGTAAATCTGCATGCTTATTGCGTCTTTTCATAGTTCATCTATGAACCATCTGTCGTAGTTCGTCTAGTAAAATTTTTGATTGTAGTGATACGAAGTAAATACAACCTATGCCACAAAAATTTGCGTAAAGATGGCTTAAATAGATTTAATATTTTTTATAAAGATCCTCACTTAATGATAAAGGTAATATAATATATATACGCAGCATCTAAAACCGTAGAAAGTAAAAATATAACAGAGTTGAAAATACGACACGCGCGAATTTTTCAAACTCCGAATGTTTATCGCATACTCCATTGCTAAACTTCATGTCGACGGTAACTATATTATGTTTGATCATACGATTCGCTTTATTTTTTACGTTTTCTCATTTCTTTTGAAACTAAAAAGCTATACCAGAACTTGCTCAAATAAATCAATATTCAATCCCAGTCCGAGTATATAAGGATTAGTCAAAAATCACCTAAAAGATTTCAGTTTAAGTTATTTCAAGAACTAAGCAAATTCTAGTCTTGACAACGTAAATAAGTAACTGACAACCACTCACCTATAATTTGTTCATAAACTTGCAAGAATTATGAAGAATTTATCATCAGCCTGCAGCCACATTAGCACCGGCTGCACGGCTTTTTTTTCGCTTCATGGCTAATGGCCAATCTAGAGTTACTAAAATTCCAAGCAACGGCAAGCTGCGAGCTCATTTAAGTCACAGACATGGATTAAACGTCAAAGTTTGCAGGTTTAATTTATAGACTCCGCAGTGCGTTAATTAGAGAAAATATCGCATACATTCACACTAGACATTTGCTCTGATTAACTACTGTGTGAACCAAAAGTTTAGAGATTCTTTCATCTTAATCGCGACAATGACAATTTAATGAATCCGCTAACTTTTGTGATTTCCCAATATACTTGTTCCCTTTCATAAGCAATTAAAAATATGTAGGTATGCTTTTCTTAAACATAGAAGAAGCGAAATGTTGTCAAATTGCATACGCGCTGTTCACAGTAACAATTAATTACCCTATTTAAAGTATTTTTAAAAATGTTGACTGCCTCGTTGGTCAAGTGGTTGCAAACGCGACTGCCGAACGGGAGGTCCCGGGTTCAAATCCCGTGTCGGGTACTATGGGTATTTTTTAATTTAGAATTTCTAGTAGTGACTAGGAGTCTGGATCAGTGCCCGATGTATGGCAATAGGCTCATCATCTATTCCATGGGACTTAAACGTAACTGGTGAAACGTAGGAGCGTGCTATACTCCTCTACCTACCCCTTCGGCGATTACAGGCGTGATGTTACGTTTTGTTACGTTTTTAAAAATGCTACCCGATTACGAATCAGTAGTTAATCAGTGCTTCAATTTTTAATGTTATTGTCATCACATACTGTAATATTTTATTAGGTACTGGAAGTTTGTTGAAACCATCTTTAAACAAAAATGCAGAAAGATCTTTGAGCACCTGAACCTAATAGCTTTAAAAAATTAGTAATAATTTAATTTGTTTTTAAGATGTCATAAAATTTTTTTTTCTTGTTCTCAGTTACGACGCGCGCATCCCGGGGCCGTCAGCTCACTGGGTTGACGAAATAATTAGTGACCGAGTACAGTGGATGAATTCCCCAAACTCAGCTCTTCACGTGCACCATGTAAAGCCCAGAGACCGTTCGCTGTATAGATGCAGAGTGGACTTCCTACTGTCGCCGACGAAAAACATTCTAGTTGCTCTAGATGTCATAGGTAAGTTGACTCTCCCGCTATTTGAATTTGAGTAGAGTCCAACAAATTATCTAGAGTAAAAGATTATGCTATACATAACACAACATCACGCCTATAGTTCTCCGAAGTGGTAGGAACATACTGTAGTATGCTGGAAGATATGGGATAGGAGGTGAGCGTATACATGATACATACAATTATATAGTAGATAATGAATTAGCGTGCAGCGTACTGTTTGTCATTGTAAATGAAATTCTTCTCTTGAATTCTCTCTCTCTCTTTGAATTTAAAGTTAGTCAATAAATTTTTCATACATAAATGGCATTCTAAAATACAAAAATGAAAAGGATTCATAAAGAGAAACGGATACGTAAAAACTCCATACCTGAGTTTAAATTCCTTATATATTTACTATTGACAGTAATACTCTCACATATTATTTGCAGAGCTTCCTAGCAAACCGACGATCTTCGACGAGTTCGGCAAAGAAATAGTCGGAGTCGCCGGACCCTTTAACGAGGGTAGCGATTTCAAGCTTATGTGCAAGGTGAATGGAGGTAAGTGCGCAACTAAACCAGTACGAAGGCGTAAACAATGCATATTACTCTTCATTAATGAGAGGTAGAGGTCATCCCGCGGGGCCGAAGGGCGTCCTAGGCTTATGTCCAGCAGTTGACTGAAATAGGCCGATGACGATGACGATGATGATATGGATTAGTACTTTTTTCACATTATTCTTTATACATTATATAAATTCTACTTTTAAAACGTAACATCACGCCTGTCATCACAGACAGAGGAGTGTAGGACACTCCTACGTTTCACCAGTTACGTTTAAGTCCCATGGAATAGGTGGTGAGCCTATTGCCATATACCGAGCACAGGTTCAGACTCCGAGTCACTACTAGAAATTCTAAATTAGAAAGTTCCAGTAGTACCCGACCTGGGATTTGAACCCAGGACCCCCCGATCGACAGTCGCGCTTGCAATCACTCGACCAACGAGGCAATTACATTCTACTTTTGTTACCCATTAACGAGATTAAGTGATTCTTTTTACCCATATTAATTAAATTAAATAGAGATTAATCATGATCTTAGTGTTGCAAAGAATGATAACCCATATTGTATTAAACGAACAATTTTTAAGTATGACAATACAGCTCGACAGAAATTTCTCGTATTAAAACTGAAAAATGTACATCCTATCTATCAAAAAAGGACAAAGAAGTTTTTTACCCTGTTTTTATGATCATACATCGAAAATATGAGTATGTATCAAATATTGAGTCTGGCCTCTTTTGTTTTCGGATTAATGGTATCCGGATTATTTAATGGGAGTTGCAATTGGGATTAATAATTAAATTGAATCATCGAGCCATTGTCGATTCTACAAATCCCGGATCATTTTATTCCATGTACAAGTTAATTTTTTATGTTGTTTTGTGTGTTGCTTTGTCTTTATTTATTGGGCCTATCTATTAAAATTGGTGGATTTCTTAAATATTTAATATTTACACTCACAATTTATCAATAAAATTCTGTAGTTATTAATGCTCTGAGACTGCTGTGTAAGAGATAAAGGCTAGGATAACCAAAACAAAGTGCCAAGACTGTTAAACCCTTTGCAACTGCATCAGGACTACGAGCACAAGGCGCCAGGCCTAAGAAATCCTTATTTGAAATATGTAATTACTTGGTTGCTTTCATTTTTAATTTTATTTATTGGCTATTCTGGCCATCCCCGAGAGTCCACTTGCTTCGACAAGACACCGTACTGGCCAGTCTCAACGCTGCGAACCCCGAGTCAACTATTGAGTCCAGATCCTTATGGTTGACGATCAGAAACGCCTCAAGAAGTCACCACTCAGCTATGTACACGTGCGCGGCAGATAATTCATTTAAAGCTCCGCCTCAGAAAGCATCCATCAGGGTTGAATTATTTTGTAAGTAATGTTTTTCGTAAAGATATGTTTTAAGTTACCTCACATTTCATAAGTTTCAACGAATCGAGTCAAAGCAAAAGGGATTATGCGAATATAATCTGAAAATTTACACTAAAGGCAAAGAAAAGCGGAATTGAGGCCATATAAAGTTCATTGTATCTTGTTGTTAGATTTCCATAGAACGATTTTTTGTCTCGAGACATACAGATATATTTTCAAACACTTAATGTGAATTATTTATTAACTATCCATTTTTTTAACTAAATAATGTGAAACAAAACTTTCATGCCGATACAATATGAATAACCGGGCTCTTCAACATTTCACGTTGCATAAAAACAAATGTCACGTTATATTTAGCCCGCGTACACGTTTCACCAATTACGTTTAAGTCCCGTGGAATAGGTGGTGAACCTATTGCGATACACCGGGTTCAGGTCCAGATTCCGACTCACTACTAGAAATTCTAAATTCGAAATATCCAATAGTACCCGACCCGGGATTCGAACCCAAGACTTCCCGATCGGCAGTCGCGCTTGCAAACACTCGACCAATGTGGGAGAGTACTCTACTCCTCTGCCTACCCCTTCGGGGATTACAGGCGTGTTGTTATGTTACGTCCGATTGTGCGATGCAAAGTATCTGCATCCAGCGCATAGCTACCGAGCATAGTAAGTATAGCCGAACTAAATAATAAAATCGACCTGCCCGTAGAATAAAGTTTCATAAGAACATGTGACCAACACTTTTCCTTTATTTTTTAGACTATTTAGATCCATATTTTATGGTAGTAAAACAAAAATTTAAATAAATAGAAAAAACACTTTTAAACTTTTGTTTCCCTACCATAAAGTATAGGCCTAAACAGTCTGAAAAATATAGAAAAACTGTGATGGTCTCATGTTCTT
>DWJK01006235.1:0-10616 GCA_018248815.1 Croniades pieria auraria | reverse complement strand
GGGATTTGAACCCAGAGCCTCCCGATCGGCAGTCGCGCTCGAAACCACTCGACTACCGAGGCAGTCAATAGTTAACATGTTTAAATAGTCGCTATAGTTTAGGCACTGCTCAGTTTGGTTTTAAATGGACAACCAATGGCGACAGTTCCGACAAAATATTATTATTAGTATTTTTTCGGATGAATGAGTCAAAATAAAGGTCGGAATGGTCCTGTTACCGGTTCGCGTGTACACCAGGGGCAACCATCTCAGACGTGAAAAATAGCAACGGCTCTGCAAATAGCCTCAAAGTCGGTTATATTGTAAGCGGTCATGGCCGCGGCCACCGGAGCCTACTGTGCGGGGTATGCAACCTGCTTGCTACTGTCTTTACTAAAAGATATTAAAGTAGTCCATCTGGTACATCATAGGAATGTAATTCTGCTGTAACAGTCGCTAGGTACTTGTATAAAAGGTTAAATCGTATGCAAATTAATGATTCTCGTCCTGAAACAGAATTTTTACCGTAAAACGAGAATACCTTTATGAGCAAAAATTCACAGAAATATATTAAAGGCGGCCGAGCATCGTTGAGTGCTGAGATTGTTTATGATGGATATATATCCCTACTATGTAAATATGCAATGTTTTGATATACATGTTACTATTGATAACGAAATAGATCCTTAGACACTATCGTCATCGTCATCAGACTATCTCAATCCATTGTAAGATATAGGCCTCCCAATGAACGCCATCGCGTACTGTCTTTGACTTTTTGCATCTAGCTTCTTTCTGCAGCCTTTCACAAATAGATAGATGAGTACCTGCAATACAAAAATATCACCTGTACTCGACATTACGTAAAGTGATCTTCAAACGAAAATCAGGTAAAGACACATCGATTCATTTTACCACAATAGTTTAAGTAACAGAATGTACCTAAATGTTTCCACAATGCTTTTTTTTCTACCCTTTTATCATTTCATTGTTGGACCCGGGTCTTCTCTGAGACTGACAGGGTTTTGACTTAAGTTTACCACGCTGGCAGAGTGTGGTTAGCGCACTTCACACGCCTTGGAGAATATTCTCGATTATACAGCTAACCTAAAATATTTAACACTTGTAAAAAGTCCAAAACAATGTATTATTCGTGTATCTGTATTTTCCCTCGTAAAACGTGTAAGATATATTCCGTTTTCGAAAAAGCAACAGAATGGACTGAATATTAGCGAAGTGCTTTAATATCTTATTCAAAGCCCTTACGACGTTCGGCGGTTGTAAGCGAAGTGGCTCTCCGTGTGTTGTCATTTTTTTGCTATGTTATTAGACGGAGGAGGCCCCAACTTTGATGCTACGACTCGTTATGTCACACCCTACTCAAGGTTCTACAAAACAGTATGTATTTTTAAATACAACGAAGGCTTATACCGAAACGCGATGAGATCTTGCCTCTAAACAAACTTGAGGAGCCATTTTTTTCTTCTACGCAACGGTGTTTTTCAACTTTTACGGGTGGTAAGGTCTAAAACTGTTACGATTTTTTTTCTGAAAATTTTCTTTGTTATTCCGAAATAGTATTTTTTAGCCTCTTCGGTGTCTCTGCTGACGTGGCTGATTATGTGGCATCAGTATTGTTCTACCAATCTCAAGGTGAAACTGAGATCGTTTTGACAAATGGTGTTCTCTAAATCATTGTGGATAATTATTGTAGGTATATCGGCTACATTAATATCAACGAATATTGTATTTTTAACGTGGCACAAATTGTGAAACATAAAAAAAAATAGAAGACCGACTCATAGAAATTGCAGTAAGTTTCGATTCCACTGTAACAGGTAGTTTACTAAAACACAAAATAATGTTTTCATCTTTGTATATATAAATTTACGAAGAAAAATAAATAAAGAACTCATTGGACTGAAATACAGGATTTTCTAAAAAACATTTCTTTTGTCCATTATTCATTGATTTTATTTTCATGATTCAATAAAATTCTACGCGTTACAAATAAAACCAAAAGACCCATTGTTTACATAGATCTCATCAAGATGAAATATTAAATCTTGCGTCACTGAAATGACAGCCCACGTGTGAGGATCAAAGGATCAGGTCCTCGACAAATTTGTACGTAATTTTTTCGGTTCATGCCAACAATTTAACCCAACGCAATAAAGTTTAGTTTCGTTTAAAAGTAAATTTCATAGCAACATGTCTTATGTCACTAGTAAAATAAACATGGTGTAAATTGGTGTCGGGAGTGTACAGTAAATTAATGTTGAGAAGAGATCAACGGAATCCGTGGTGTCATTAGTCATGTTCAAATAATAATCTCCAAATAAAACCGTATGTCACTTGTCTACTCTATGTCGCTTTAAATAATGTTTTTCTGAGAATTAGTACGAAGTGAGAAAACACGTCTGTTTTAAGTCAAATACTCAACGGTTTTATTTATTGCTGGACTAAAATCGCCATGATAAAAACTGCTACTGGGTTCATAGCCGGTGACACCTGGACGATACTCATATGTCATTCGACTTTAAATGAATATCCTTTCTAATCTAATACAGTATAGTCGTGACTATCACCAGTGAAATGCATATACTGTAGACGATTAAGCTAGAATGCGATTTGTTTTAGTACGTATTTCACTGAAATAAATTTAAGCCAACTTAGAAGAGTACACTGTTTTTGATGTCCTGCAGCGATTATTATAAAAGGCCTGATTCCAAATATACAATAATAACAAAAATACATGATATGACAGCTCGTATAGCTGAATAGAAAACAATTGACACTGCAGAATGATTAAAAATAAATTTACAGTAAAAGCCGTTAAATTAAAATATTACGATAATACAGGTGGTGGTTAAAACGATGTATATGCAGAATAAAACTACTTCAATTCGTTTTGTTGCGATATAAACCGTCCCCATAGCACAATAAAGTCAAATTACATGCTGTGAGCTTATCGCTGGCTATCGACTATTAAAATTTATTGTGTAAAAGTTTTACTGTAAGTGACATAAGAATTATTTATTATTACTGTTATGGTATCGTCGCGCCAGTTCCGCTACGAGGTAGGCAGAGAGCATGGAACGAAAAGTAGCTCGATTCTAACGGACCAGACGTGATTCTTCTACGTTCAACTCTTTTTTCACACGCGCACGTTATCAAAGATTTCTGAGTCAAATAATTATAACTCTTAAAGCAGGTCATAAATATCATTTCCATAAGATCGCTCTATTTAGGAACAGAACGGAATCTTAAAGTTTGTACGTAATAAAATTGGTACAAGTGAAGTTTTAGATATCAGACAGTAAATAATAAATATGACCTAAAAAAACTAAAAAAAAAATCTTCATGTTATTAGTTCTAAAAACTAATCGACGCAGCTACCCCAGATGATGAACTGAAATGGTCTATACACTGAAATTGTCTTGTAATCGAAGTTAGACAAAGCACTGTATATTTCATATACAAACTAACGCCGCTTTCAACATTACTGGAGTTAACTTCCGTGACACTATTATAATCCATTATTTTCTTCAAGACGAACACTTACCAAGTTTTAAGACAACATTAATTCCTTCGTACATATCCTATAAAATAAAAGTACATTTGACATTACCGTTAAACGAGGACCAAAGTGAAACCAACTAATTAATGCGACAACATTTATCCATGTCACATTCAAAATCTTCGTATACTTTATCAATGGAACCTACAATCGCTGATACCGAAGCCTTACACTCTCGCACAGTCAATAGCTATTCAAATCAAGTTATACAGATGACTGCAGACAACACAGCATCACAATGAAATCGTTGCCATCGCTGTAGTCTTAAATTAACGACATTAAAACAAGCTTCTCTCATTCAAGATAAGACCTTTGTAAGGGGAGAATAAATTGGTCGGGATTATGCAACAGCGATACAGTCTTTAGAGCCCGTTTCATTGTATATTAATATTCAACGTAAAGATTTTAATACACTTTTTTTTTAAAGGTGAACTTTTCATATGCCTATTAAGATACGAATAACTTTGCCATATAGGAGGACTCAATGTTCAAGTATTCTAGCTTGATAGCTCTAATTGAATGATGTAAATTTCTACTAAACTTTTATTAAATAGAAACGTATATATTTGTTGCTGTATGTAAAGATTTCCTGAATTCTTAAATTGTTGCCGCTCGAATAACTTCAAACTCTCGGAAAAAATAACTTCAAACTTTTCACACCTAACAATTCTAAACTGAAATAATCCGCGTAAATATGCTGTGGAAGCCAATTTAATTAATTAAAATCATGAAAAGTAATAGAACCAAAACACTGAGATACATAAGCCTTCTCGATTTGTAGCTGCGTTTGAGACTTACTTCAGTTAAGCTTACCATCGCTTTTGCTATATACTCGTAGTTTCAATTGCCATATGTTATGCTATTGATTCCGCACTTCACGAGCCACGTCAATAAACGTGCGCATTACCAGCCAGCTTCTATTACATAAAACCATCCACATTGTTGGTGTATGATATTCTTAAGGTGCTTACAAAATTGCCCTCTAACTGGAGGCACGTTCCGGCCATTAGTCCATGGTACTTATATTAAAGTTTCATCGAAACGATCAATGGACCACTTTGCCGTTTCGCTCGGAAAATATTTTATGGGCGGATCGCAATTCAGCCGTGACTTCTGTGGTTCGGACAGGTGACTTGGGGAGATGGCAATTGAAGTGCCAAAGAAAATCTCAACGGTGTATTAAAGTACTTATCGTGTGTTGACAGAGAAATGGGAGTCGACCTACAACAACTTTTGTGGAACTACCAGATTATGTAACACTATTCTGTTGAATTTATGAGTAGTTTATAATTATGTTGTTCATTTTAGGGTCAAAATATTCGCATTTTATGTTTGTCCATTCAATTTATTCAGTTATGTCTTCTTAACTCATTCATTCGTCGTTGATTCGTTCATTAATTCTCGCCTTTAAATTAATGTTCTGCAAATGTATCCTCAAAAATAACATCATAGTACAATGCAAGTAATTTAATAATAGATTCCTTAGGAGAAACGATTTCCTCATCCGCCCCACACCAGACATGGTTAAATGGCCGCCAGACTGGTTCCCATACTATCTTAGACTGCATGTATAACTAATACGAAAACAAATAATTGAAAGACAACTGATGCATCTAAAATTTTATTGCTACTTATATATTTAAATTTGCCAAAGTGAGTCATTGTGACCTCTCTTCTATAGATCTACATGACTTTATCAGAACGGAAAGTTTTGGACAGTCATTTCCTATCAAGGACTACAGCAAGAAGAGACAGACTAAGTTAGATAATGAAGTAAATGTGAAGATTTTGGTAAAACTTCAATATCCATCGACAACTACAAATAAATATATCAAATAGTAAATTTTCAAAGCAATGTTTAGTTCTGACGTAATATTTTTAAGTCTCTCAAGAAGCTGTGCGATCCGTGAATCGTGCTGGCTCAAAGCAAATGGCTATCCGACTCAGTGAATATAAGCTCTCGGTAAGCATTGACGTTTCTATCGGCGTGGTCAGCAAATCGATCATAAGCACTACTCGAAAGGGCAAGCGCACTTAATAGCGGTATTTACCAATACAAGTATGCTACGTTAGTTTCTGATGCGGATATAAAAAGATTTTTTAATAGCACAAGCCCGAAAAGGCTCACCAATCTCTCTGAAAAGAGACGCCAAGAGATTGGTGAGGGATTTGGTAATGTTTGTTTTACATAGAATTTGTTTTATGTAGAATTGTTTTTACGTATTGATACTGTTGTGCGTGTAGGAAAAGAGTCATGATATGAAAGCTCGTCAGCTCTGTAAGGATAGCCACATTTTCCACTTCAAAAGGGATAGCCTATCCTGAAAAAGGGAGACAACATGGCGAGATAATAAAAAAAAATTGATTGTCTTTTAAATAATTGAGAAAATTTTTATTATTAGATTAAACCTACAAATAAAAATATGCATTAAAACTTTAGCTCAAGTGCGTTATATTATCTAATGAAATATACCAAAACAGAAATCCTAGAATATATATAGTCTAGATAATATTTTTTGTTATCTAGTCTTAGACAGTGGATTATGTAACCCAAGTTCCACACATCTGTTTCTTCTCCTTTTATTTCTTTATCGATACTTGTAACTGAATATCTTGACAGAACTATTTTTTATTTTCTCTGAAAGTAGCTGATTGTGAGCGTTTTTAAATGTATATTTTAAATATATGAAGTGACTCTTGCACCACTTCCGCTTTACGTAAGAAAATCAGATACATACATATATTAATTACACATTTTTTTTTAAATCGACCCTTTAACTTTCCACTGTTGGAATATGGGTCTCCTCTCATATTGAGAGGGTTAAGGCCTTAGTCTGCCACGCTGGCCAAGTGCGGGTTGGCGGACTTCACATATAATAAACAAATTTTTTTTCATAAATAAACTCATATAACGATGTATATTCAAATACCAATCTTTATACCGACATTTTTAAGAATCTTCGGATATAATAAATGACAGTAAAACCTCCTTATGTCTACGCGATAGAAGCTGTCCCACGTATAGCAGAGATGAAAACAAAAGCTTTGCGATCCATAAAACTGAAAGAATGACCCAGATTGAATCAGCTCGTATCACGCGAACGCGGCACAAACCCTTAACTGGCAGCGGATAATGAGAAGTTAAACAGTAAATGTTGATACCCATCAAATAGCTTCATCTAGATCAAGTCCACAACAAATCTCTTGCTAATAGAGGAGACTCACCCCAATTACGCGTACGCACCCCGGCTCGCGGCTTGTAACATTGCAGGTAAATTTACTTAATTCACCCTAACGGTAACGGTCGGTGGGTTAAACGCGGCTTTATTTATGATTAATAATTATGTCATATGTCATCATTAATGGATATATAGATAGAGAAATTATAAAAATAGTTTTCCATTGGATGCTTAGAAATGAATGGCAATAGGATTTTCTCACATGGCATATTAATTTTATATGTATGGTCAGTTAAAGATATGTGTGGATATTTCGTCAGAAGTGACCACTTCACAACTCTGTGAGAAATTTAGTTTTAGACTGAGAAAAGGAGACACGTAGTCATAATATTGATGGAGAGAATTGTCATTTACACATATTAATGATGAGAAGTAAAATTTTACTCATTATCAAATAAAATATCGAATATTTCTATCGAATACATTTATGAAATGAGAATGTATGAGCAAAAAAACGTATTGGACGTAAGGGCGTGTACTCCTTACGCCCAACACGTTTACATGTATCAAGATCACAAAACTTTAAATACAAATATTTCATATCTAATTTGAAAAAAAAAACAGTTTTTTAAGGAAGTATTGGCACAACTTAATACTTTTCACGTTACGAAAGCAGAACCCTATCTGTATACATGCATGTACATATATATTTTGAAAAGACACGGAAATAAAATGTCGTCAGGTATACAAAAATATCGCTTTATATGACTGTCGAAACTGAGCTCATTTCTTTTATGGGTGTAGTAGAAGCCTCCTATTACATTTCGGATCCATAAAATTTCTTCACCCCAGCCCTTAGTGTCTTAAGGGTCTTAAAATAATTTAAGAGCATTCCATTTTTGCATAATTAAATTTAAGAATTTTGTACTTAGTTAAAAATAATGTATCCATTGATACAGTAGTACATTTTAAAATAGTCTCTAAGTTATTGAAACAGTAAGTATATGCCAAGTCTGCCAACCCGCACTTGATCAATGTGGCGGACTGTGGACTTAAACTATCTCATTTCTAAAGAAATCTACTGTAACTTTAAATTATTTGACAAAAGTAACGAGCATGATAATGACATACATATATGTATATATTTTACTTAAAATATGTGCTCTAATACATAACATAACGCCGGTAACCACCGAAGATGTACACATCCACTTTTCACCAGTTATGTTCCACGTCTCACCATTGTGATGTAATATTCTATACACCGTAGTAGTCTAAGAATAGATAATGAGTCCATTACCGATCACCCGATACAAATCCAGTCTCCGAGCCACTACTAGAAATTTAATATTTAATTTAACAATAGGAAAAACCAATAGCACTCGGTCTTGGGATCGAAGCCAGGTCCTTTCGAATGGTAGTCGCGCTTGCAACCAAAGGACCAACGACGCAGTCTAATGTTTTCTTACAAATACATTAATTAAATCAACATCATGTTTTAAAAAAAGTGCGAATAGATAATTATATGGACTTTTCATAATAATCTCACACTGCCATTAAAGCATCATTATTTACTTACGTTTTAAAGAACCATAAGGAGCAGAAATGATACATTATTCCTTTAAAAACCTGACAACATTTCCTCAAAGACCTGACGATTCGATAAATATATATGAAAAAGCACGACGGCTGTATCCACACGATGAGCCATAATAGGTCGTCACTTTGCACGACAGCTCTCCGCGAAAGCACAATTTACGACAGAAGGTTGAACAAAAAAATAAGGGTGACATTCCCTGAAGCAAAACTGAGGGTGGCGTTTCATGCGCACCCCTGAATGGATGGATAAGTTTATGCGGCAGTCTAATACACATGCACAAAGGACATCATCTTTAGGTTAATTGCTCAAGTGTTTACGACTACAGCTATCAATAAAGCTATCATTGGTGTTTTTGTTATGCCGTCAGTAACAGCGGCTGTTTGGCTATGTAGATTTCTATGGCTTATCACACGGTCGGTTTACGCAGTTGCAATATTCCCCATGCTACTCACATTGTCCATGTCGGTGTCATGGCGTTCAATTTGATTTAAAGATCTACAGCATGCAGACTAGCGAGTACTATGATTTAAAATTATTTCTATTATCGTTTATTTTGCACTGTTCCGCGGTATACGAAGTATGATCCTGTACATTTTCACGCAATATGCATTTTTGTGTATATTTCTATGAAAATTCTGTTGCTGTTTAAGTCTCTATTGAACATTACTGTGTGATATTTAGCATATAAATAATCTTAATATACAAGTAGTTTTGAAAACTGCTAATAATATTCTGATTTAGAAACAGTTCTAGTACTTGTTTAACTGATAAAAATATATTCGCGTTAACTTTGAATGCTAGAATTGTCATTGGTTCTCTATAATACAAAGCGCGCATATATAATTTAGTAACAAACAATGCCTCAGTGGCGTTGTACCAAACGATACTTAAGTTTTACTGTATGCAAATCGTTTGTATACATTGTTCTGAGGACTGTTGTTTCTTGATAGCGTCTCTGGCAATCTACAAGTTCAATCGCGGGCCAAGCGGCTGCAGTGCTTAGAACAATATTTGATGTTCTGATTTTGTTTTAACGACAGTTAAAGTAAATAAACCTTAGTTTGTTGATAAAACTTTGGCATTGTTAAAGTTCTTCGAGCAACTGAACTAATATAAAAATTTTATTTATATACTTACCATTTTATATACAAAATAAGAAATGTTTCGTTTCTCTGTATTATTTTTAATATTATTTCATTTGTTCCATTCGTCTACATTTAACATATACTTCTTAAACTTAAATTTTTTTAATATAATGTTATTTTCATTTTAATATCATTTTTGCAAAGTTTTCTACACAAATTAGATAAAAAAAAAATGTCGACTGTTTTTACAGCCTTCATCGACACAATTCGTATTAATTAAATAATCTTCTGCCTTCCTTATATCTCTGACACTAAACAAAATAACTCTATTAGTAATTGTCGCACATAAGAAAATACGTAAATACCAGATTTGAGAGATGAACGAAGCTGGAACAAAATAACAATAATAGTGTTACGGACGACAGTATCGCGAAACTTCGTTATTCGTTATGTATTGAATATAGGTATACATATGTATAAGAGTATTGTTACAGACGTATCTCGAAACTTCTTTGTTCGTTATGTATCACATATAGAGTATTTAACATGACAAGCGATTCGAAATATTACTAAAATATCCACAGTAGCGTCTATCGTCACCAAATACTTCGCAAAAATTTAGAATTATCTGATTAGTCAAGTCGCGATTACCGTCTACTTTTCAGTTTAGCGTTATCTCAAATACCTCGAAAGAGATCTTAGACATCTCTACGCTTAAAAGTTAAATATACTTAGTTGTCTAATGTGCATACATGTTCACATTAATATTCTGGTAATCGCACTACAATGGGACATCATTTTCTCTCGGGCTGCATACTTCGAAAACTGAAACAATTTGGGACCCAAAACTTAATATTAACTTTGACATTGAGATAATAACGACCGATTCCGTGCATACATTTTGTATACAGAAACTGAAGTATAGTTTAGACACTAATATCCTAATAACATACCAGTGGTAAAATATATAATTTAAAGTGATTTAAGCAGGTACCCAATATTTTCCACTATAATTGTATTAACGCACAATAAATAATTTTAATTAATAATGACTACATCGTTTATCAAGTGGTCGTAGGTGCGATTGGTAGAGAAGTCCTGGATTCGATTCCCGCCTGAGGAACTATCAGAATTTTCTAACTTAGAATTTCCAGTAGTAGCACGGTGTTCGGAATTGTGCCCGGTGTTTGGCA
>DWJK01006234.1:0-10616 GCA_018248815.1 Croniades pieria auraria | reverse complement strand
ACGTGTCTTTTGAAAGCACTCAGAGTCTCAGCCTGTCTGATTGATAAGGGGAGAGAGTTCCATAACGAGACGGCATACACAGCAAAAGATGTTTTATAAAACTTGCAGTTATAGCCCGGAGTTCGCAAGGTCAAGTTTTTGTTAGAGCGCAAGGAACGGTTACTGTCATGAGCTAGATGTAAGTACTCGAACCTTTCCTTTAAGTGATGATACATGGAGATGTACCAAGATTTATTGAAAACAAATGAGGATATTGAGAACTTACCGCATCCTGAAATTGTCAATTGGTTGAAGTTTTTCCTGTCAACTAACTTACAATAACTTATAGCCTCTACCTAGGGCGTATAAATTTTGAAACTGAAGTAGAGTTTGTTCATCATTATCATCATTATCAGCCTATATCAGTCCACTGCTGGACATAGGCCTCCCCCAATGAGCGCCATCGCACCCTGTTCTAAGTAGAGTTTGTTACTGATACAAAAGAACAAGTCATACCGATGCGTATGTCATATCGAAAACTCTTTTGTTCTAATTCTAAGATGTCCATGTCCAACAGTGAAAATACAAGGGTCGTTAATGATCACCGTCGAAATTGTGAGGCTATTAACGATTTACATTATTTTTCAAAATTCACCACTCTACCATATTTAAATAGGTACATACCTACTAATAATATCTCAAACATTTGTACAGTGTATATGTATTAGTTAAATATTTCAAAGGAGACTGCAGGATGTAGTTATAAAATTATTTTTAAATGAGGAAATTTCGTACAATAGTTATAAAACATTAGCAATACCTAAATAGTCATAATGCAAACACATTGCCAGTTTGCAAACGCATTGCCAGTATGCTAAGTAAATAAAAATAATAGGTAAGTATTATTATAATTAAATATATCATTAAAATTAATTAAAATGTTTTATAGATACGTTAGATGAAACGAAATTAATATTTATATTTAAGAGTATAATTTGAAATGAAAATATGTACGTATGTACCTAATTTCAGTTATAATTATTGTTATTACATTCACTAATTAAATGAAAAACCTTGGAAAATAAATGAACATATAAAATTAATTATTCAATTAAGTGAGAACGCTGCAAAAACCACAAAATTGTTTACAATAATAAATGTAAATTACATCGTCAATACTAAATAGTTAAAACTGACTCTACGTAGAGCCGATTCGAGATACGATATAACAGTAGAGCGCAGTGGAGTTTAACAGGCGATAAGAAATATATAAAACTGGAAGCGCTATGTAAAACCGCGGTAACTGACAATTTCCTCCTACCTACGAAAATTAGCCGATCGCCACATCTGGGAAGATCCCAGTACGGCCACGTCTACATTTTGGTCCATAAAGATGTAAACATAGCATCATCTCGCTCTAACGTACACTATGTTCCAGTATGCGAAAGAGACAATGCTATATTTGCGGTCTCGCAACTAATGAAACGTGTCGACTGTCCAGCTGCGCCTACGCATCGGAAATCATCTCGTGCCGAAATAACCTCATTAGAAATACGTTAGTGATATCAAATCTTGACTTATCACAATGTCGTTATTTCTTTTGTCTCACGGTTAAAGTCAACAATATAATACAGTGTCAAAATTTACATATTTCGCCTATATTTCTATTTAAAGTATCAAAACGGAGATAACTTTTAACTAAACTTAACTTTAACGTCTAACATATAAAGCTCAATTGGTAACAGCTTAGAGAAAAAACATTTCTGACTTTTTGACTCTACATCAAATGGACAACATCTTTGAGAATCTGTCCGTAGTAACATATTTGCCCTCTTTCTATTCCGTATACGATTTCTTGAGGGCGAAGGAGACAGCTATACGTTCTTCTGGACGTCTAAAGTGTTTCGAGCATACATTTGTTGAGTCAACAGGTTATAGTTACAACATTTGGCTGATTTTGTAATAAATATATATTGTATTTAATATTCTAATGAACATTGTTTTTGCACAGTATACATATTATTTGTTATTCGTATATTATACTATGTTATAATTGTTTAAATTTTATAAAAAATGACTTAAATAAATATACTTTTAATCATATTTTCTAGATATAACATTGTGTTACTACCTAATTATTACAATCGGTCTTTTTTATAAAGCTGTCTCTGTTTGTATACTTATTCTAAAATATCAGTGTTTCTTAGTCGTGACAATAACGCACAAATAATATAGCATAAATCATAAAAGGAATGTACGGGGTTTAAAAAGGTTGTAGTGCCCTGAGCAGCGCGCGCGCCCGTGTAGAGCTGCGCGTGCGCAGCCAGTTGATCGCGATCTCCCGTAGAGGACAGATCGCGCGTCGCTCTGCACAAAATATAACTCCGAACTTTTAGCAAAAACTCGCAATAAAAACTTTAAATCAAACCGAACTCCCCTCCCATTGACTATTCAGCTAAATGTAGAGACATCTGTGCATAATTAGTGTAAAATTACATTACAGTCGTGAAATATTTCATGAAAATGTGCGATGTTGTAAAGTTTGTGACAAGTTGTGGTTAAAGTTCACCACGCACGCCCCTGGATGGTCTCTATATACGTTTTTAAAGGAATTATTTGTGTTCTAAATTCAAATACTCAATTGTGCTGTGCTTGAGACAGTTTTAATTATATTCCAGTGGATAAACAACCGCGTAGCGAACAATTAGAAGGTATGTACTTATGTATATAGTTATATTTTAAACTTTACAATATTGTCTATTTAATCTAGATATTTTTTCAACATTTGAGATTCTACGAGTAATTTATTTACGACACAACTGTAATTCATAATTATGTACGACTCAAGTATAAATATATTTATGTGTGTACATATATACCATATGTAATAATTGATTTATATTAATTTACATTGATTTATAATAATTTAAAGTTGCAAGTGGAGGTATTGTTTCATTTTTTCATTGTTCCCGAACTATTTCGCTATCAAAAACTACCCCCGGTGACTGCGCAAAAGTTATGCGGGTGTAGAGCAGGGACAACGACGATTTCCCAGTGATAATAAAAAAAATTAAAATATTCTATTCTGTACATTAATTAATAAATAAATTTAAAAACAATTTGATAAAATAAAACATACATTATTACAATTATTAAATGTTAATAATGCATATGAATAAAATCTACCGCATTAAGATACCTTCAGTGATTTTAAATTAGATATTTTATAAATAGTTTTTGCAGTTTATGTAAGCAAATTGTTTATTAATATATGATATTTAATGAATCTACTACACTGGGCTAATCTTTATCAACCACTTTTACTGTAATGACTTACGAGGTTTCGTTTGCAGCGGTAATTTATTACTTGCGCTTAAAATTAATTCAATTAATTGAAAATTGATTATCAACTGAGTATAATGACTTGAAAATTATTTTTAATTACCTTATTGAATCTGAATATTCATATACGTAACTAATTTTGTTTCATTCTTCTTTTCATATATTTCAAATTTATATTAAAACGGAAGTCGGTGAAAGTATATAAATGCTGAAAGAAATGTTTTTATTGTATTTGGAGTTCGAATTTATTGCATTTGGAATACATACATTTAAATGGAGCTCGTTAAACATTCCTAGGATCTGCATGAGTTTAATAATACTGTAATATTTTTCCATAAAACCTTGACCCAAAGCGTAGGAAATTAAATAAGTCGTAATATGGAATAAAAATTCAATACTACAATGTATCGTAATATTATTATTGATTTCTATAAAATATATTCTTATACAGTCTCGTTGGTCGATTGGTTGCAATCGCGAATGCTAATCGAGAAGTCCTGGGTTCGATCGCCGGGTTGAGAACCTACCTACCTTTGGATTTTACTAACTTCTAGTAATGTTGTTGGGTGTATGGCAATAGAGTCACTTCCTATTCCATGGTGAAACGTGTAACTTAAGTAGTGAAACGTACTCTGCCTATCTCTTTGGCGGTTATAGGCGTGACGTTACGTTTTTAAAACGTATTATTTCAATTTCGCTATGTCTCGTCAATTGAATTTACCAAAATTATATCGAAATAAGTCAATTTAATTGAAATACGAAATATGTTTAATCGTTAAACTATTTGATTAAAAAAGTCATGTTGATTTTATATTTTGTGTGAGCAATTAGATTAAAACTATATAGTTTTAAATCACACACATATAGGTATGAATCGCAGTAAACGAATTCAACCTTTCGCCCTATTTGAATATGTATTGGAGACATTACTTGGTTGAATAAACTTGCTGTCCGCGGGTACAGTGAGATATTAGATTACCATTTTCAATAATAACGAATAACATTCATAAAATAATAACAATTCTAAACAGTACAATAAGGCTAGTGGATGAAGTAGTGGACGAAGTAGTGGACGAAGTAGTGGATGAAGTAGTGGATGAAGTAGTTCACGAAGTAGTGGATGAAGTAGTGGATGAAGTAGTGGATGAAGTAGTGGATGAAGTAATGGATGAAGTAGTGGATGAAGTAGTTGATGAAGTAGTGGATGAAGTAGTGGAAGAAGTAGTGGATGAAGCGAACGATGAATATAGCAGACGCACGTCAGGTCTACAACGATAGATATTAAGATATTTGGTACTGGCGCTCACTGCCTACACTGTAAAGAAATTGACGTGACGATATAATATAATAATAGAGCTCTACAGGGTTATATAGGACTTTTATATCGATTAAAAAGTGATTTTACTAATTAAACTGGGCAATTAAAGTGGAATGGACAAATCGGCTAATATTCAATGTCCTGTAATCCTGTCCTGTAACCCTGTCCTGTAATCCTGTCCTGTTCTGTAATAATTTATTATTGTGTCATAATTTCTACGTATTTAAGGCTGCGAGTGTCGGTAATCTTTTATACATAGCTGTCACATGCGTTTCTCGTCTTAACATTTCAAATAAAAACACAAACACATCTATTTTGCTATATCATTTGAATAATAAAAATATGACTGCCTCGGTGGTCGAGTGGTTGCAAGCGCGACTGCCGATCGGGAAGTACTGGGTTCAAATACCGGATCGGGCACCTACTATTGGATTTTTCTAATTTAGAATTTTTAGTAGTAAACCAAATAAATATTACAATGTCTTTTGCGTGTTTGTTCAAATATCATAAATTTGTCGTTTGTGAATTCATGGGCTTCATTTAATATTTTCTTGTGCAGTGACGTATGTAGTATTTTACTCCACATATTTCGTTATATTAATAGCGTATTTTCATCTTTTTATCTATGCATTTATTTAACATGTATTTAATCTTTTTATCTATATATTTATTTAACAGGTATTTAATCTTTTTATCTATATATTTATTTAATTAACTGCAGGTATTACTCAATTACAAAGCATATACCGTTTTATTTATTATGATACTTACAAAGTGAAGGTAATCGCCAAAATACAAATAATTTTACCAATGGTGGTTCCTCATTGTCTATCTGTCATCGTCAGAATCGTCAATCTTTTTGTGGTTTCACTGTTGGATACGGTCTTCTCTCAAAATAAGAATGGTTAAGGCACTAATCTATATGTTCAATAAATTCTTCGTCCTGCACTACAACCGTGTCTGTGATAAGCTTTTTCAAGAGTCCTCTTCAACTTTACTCTGGCCCTGGCTTCCCTTCTTCAAGATGTTATTCTGCCCATACGTCTGAGGTCTTCTTTGACGTTTTGCAAAATATTTTTTGTAGAATGTAAATGATATTACCGAATTTAATGTTTAAATAAATAAATTGAATGGTAATTAACTTGAATATCGGTGTTAAAATGGATTTAAGTGTAAAATAGTCTTTTTCTCTTTATATATAATTCAACCTTTCGCCCTATTTGAATATGTATCTGAGACATTACTTGGTTGAATAAACTTGCTGTCCGCGGGTACAGTGGGATATTAGATTATCATTTTCAATAATAACGAATAACATTCACAAAATAATAATTTTTAACAGTAAGATAAGGCTAGTGGATGAAGTAGTGGACGAAGTAGTGGACTAAGTAGTGAACGAAGTACTGGACGTAGTAGTGAACGAAGTAGTGGACGAAGTAGTGGACGAAGTAGTGGACGAAGTAGTGGACAAAGTAGTGAATGAAGTAGTGGACAAACTAGTGGATGAAGTAGCGTATGAAGCAGTGGATGAAGTAGTGGATGAAGCAATGGATGAAGTAGTGGATGAAGTATTGGATGAAGTAGCGGATGAAGTAGCGGATGAAGTAGTGGATGAAGTAGTGGATGAAGTAGTGGATGAAGTAGTGGATGAAGTAGTGGATGAAGTAGTGGATGAAGTATTGGACAAAATAGTGGATGAAGTAGTGGATGAAGTAGTGGATGAAATAGTGGAAGAAGTAGTGGATGAAGCGAATGATGAATATAGCAGACGCACGTCAGCGCTGCAACGATAGATATTAAGATATTTGGTACTGGCGCTCACTGCCTACACTGTAAAGGAATTAGCGTGACAATATAATATAATAATAGAGCTCTACAGGGTTATATAGGACTTTTATATCGATTAAAAAGTGATTTTACTAATTAAACTGGGCAATTAAAGTGGAATGGACAAATCGGCTAATATTCAATGTCCTGTAATCCTGTCCTGTAACCCTGTCCTGTAATCCTGTCCTGTTCTGTAATAATTTATTATTGTGTCATAATTTCTACGTATTTAAGGCTGCGAGTGTCGGTAATCTTTTATACATAGCTGTCACATGCGTTTCTCGTCTTAACATTTCAAATAAAAACACAAACACATCTATTTTGCTATATCATTTGAATAATAAAAATATGACTGCCTCGGTGGTCGAGTGGTTGCAAGCGCGACTGCCGATCGGGAAGTACTGGGTTCAAATACCGGATCGGGCACCTACTATTGGATTTTTCTAATTTAGAATTTTTAGTAGTAAACCAAATAAATATTACAATGTCTTTTGCGTGTTTGTTCAAATATCATAAATTTGTCGTTTGTGAATTCATGGGCTTCATTTAATATTTTCTTGTGCAGTGACGTATGTAGTATTTTACTCCACATATTTCGTTATATTAATAGCGTATTTTCATCTTTTTATCTATGCATTTATTTAACATGTATTTAATCTTTTTATCTATATATTTATTTAACAGGTATTTAATCTTTTTATCTATATATTTATTTAATTAACTGCAGGTATTACTCAATTACAAAGCATATACCGTTTTATTTATTATGATACTTACAAAGTGAAGGTAATCGCCAAAATACAAATAATTTTACCAATGGTGGTTCCTCATTGTCTATCTGTCATCGTCAGAATCGTCAATCTTTTTGTGGTTTCACTGTTGGATACGGTCTTCTCTCAAAATAAGAATGGTTAAGGCACTAATCTATATGTTCAATAAATTCTTCGTCCTGCACTACAACCGTGTCTGTGATAAGCTTTTTCAAGAGTCCTCTTCAACTTTACTCTGGCCCTGGCTTCCCTTCTTCAAGATGTTATTCTGCCCATACGTCTGAGGTCTTCTTTGACGTTTTGCAAAATATTTTTTGTAGAATGTAAATGATATTACCGAATTTAATGTTTAAATAAATAAATTGAATGGTAATTAACTTGAATATCGGTGTTAAAATGAATTTAAGTGTAAAATAGTCTTTTTCCCTTTCTCTTGTCCAAAAAATAAATTTTAAGTGCAGCATGTGACTTTAAATTACCCTTTTTGATCATTATCATCGTAAAAATCGTATCCATAGTTATTCTGTGGTGTTGCAATTGCTAAAAATTCACATCCTTTATAAAGATGCAGTATTGCCAGTTGAATTACTGGTTACATGGGTTTTCTAATGTTTAACATTGTTTATCTCATTGTAACCATGTTGAGTGTATTAAAGCTGAATTATTAATGGAGTTAAAATGTCCGATTGTGAGGATAGGTGTCGAGGGTCCCGTAGATTTTTTACTTCAGCACAAACACCTGGTACCGTACATTTCGAACTGAAGTCCAAAATCCGTACGAATTTTTACGATTACGATTTAGTAATTGTACGACATAAAACGGTCATTTGTAGAATGGATTCAGCTACTCTGTCAAATGTTTTTGCGTAAGTTTTTTTGTATTTGATTGAAAATCTATATATTTACATAAGTACTATATTAAATGTTCGTCTTCTTCGAGATATGATACTTAGTTATGATATGATATTTATAGTTGAAATATTGTAAATTTTCAGATTTTATTTTAGACAGCGCTATTTAGATATCTATTTTCTAAATTTTTAAATTAAATATATCACGGTTTAGATCTGCGTAGCCGTAGTTTAGTTGATTTTAAGGCTTTTCAAAATATTTTTTTTAATTTAATTATATTTTTAAGGAAGTAATCATTGGATCTCTGTTGTGACATATATAATATTACAAAGATAAATAAAATAATTAGAACCAAGTATCCGGAATAAAAGTTTCTAAAGGGACTCTAAGGCTCAAAATTAATTCCATTGCTGGACAACTGTCAATAAAAAAGCTAGCGATGTACGATCTCATGAAAAAAGCCATAAAAATAATTGGAATTCTGCTATCCTTGTACCGGCACGGCCGTCTAGATTTTATCGACACAACCTGTCTAGTGTTGTGACACAAATTGTCGATATCTTTCCACGGATCGTACAATATACTATGTGATAAGATTTTTTTAAAACAAGTATCTACCTACTGTATTTTACCTTATTTTTGCTTAATATTGTAAAAAGGTTAAATATTTGCATACTATTGTATATATGTGGACAAGTTTTCGCTGACAGTAAAGAAAATGGTTGGAACCAATGAATATAAATTAAAATGACATTTTGATTACAACTCCTATTAAATGAATGATTCTGACAAAACATGTGTATCAGCATGGCTTCTAGTTGGGCTGTGGTTGAAGATTGCAAACGGCTTCTAAAGCTATGTAACGCCGGGCTCTTGACTCGATGGCCGCTAGTAGCCAATTTCCATAGCATCTTCATACTCCAGAGACCGCCCTAAACAGATACTTAGTTGTTATCGTCAAATAACAATAGTTAAAATTTATCGGATGCCTTTAAAATGGTTATAAATATTCAACAGAGAGGTTGGTCACTAATTCGTAACTCCACCAACGCTCGTTGGAGCAACGTCGTGGAATATTCTAGGCCTTACGCATTTGTGAAGGAGACTCGTGATATCGCAAACATGCAGTTTTATGAAGAAGTGTCGACGAAAACTACTGTACTAGTTATTACTATTGTCTACCTGTTCCTATATTCTTCGTATAAAAAATACAGTCTTTAGTCTTTTAGTTTATTACTATTGTCTATCTGTTCCTATATTCTTCGCATAAAAAATACAGTCTTTAGTCTTTTAGTTTATTACTATTGTCTATCTGTTTCTATATTCTACGCATAAAAAATACAGTCTTTAGGGGGGTGACAATTTTTTCGTATTAAAAAGACTTAGGCTTCTAATTACTATGTTTTACTTAATATATTGAAAATATATTAAGTTGTGCAATAAGTCATAATTATTTAAATGGTACATTTAAATGTATCTACATACTCTAATCAAAATGAAAAGATAATCGAAAGGGTAAGGTAAAAAGAAGCGTCAAGGTACCTTTAATAGAGGAACATGTATCACGATTTAGCTGAACAGGACAGGAGAAAAAAGTTTTATGGGAAACAGACGTGGCGATATGCAATAATATGAACAATTTTATATAAAATAACATAAATTTTGACGGTAAAATTTAATATAGACGCGCACAAAGCTTTTAGGATACAATACCTGAAAAGTAACTTGAATAAGAACACCCAAACATTTTTATGGAAATCATTGGAATTTTATGGAAAAAATTTTAAAATTAATTTATGCTACATAAGTATTAGCATATCCCAATAGTGCCTTAGTTAATTTGATTGTGGAAAAATTAAATTTGAGTGGATGCACTCAGCTCAGTAATTTTTTTTTCATAGGTACGGAAAATTGTGAGAATATTCATAACTATCAACCCTTTTAAGGTTTCACTGTTGGACACTGGTCTCCTCTCAGAATGAGAAGGGTTACCTTCTTAATCCTACATGTTTAATAAATTCTTTTTTTAGCGCTACAATCCTTTTTGGGTGTTGGGTTTCTTAACAATCCTCTTTTATTCAGCTTTGTCTCTGGCCTCTCTCTCCAAGATGCTGCAGACTACCCCCAGTTTTCCACACTAGTCAACTAGGGGTTGTGGGACTTCACATGCCTTAGAGAGCATTATGGAGAATTTTAAGGTGTGCAAGTTCCCTCCTGATATACCCTCCCGATTTCCCTTCCTTTATCATTACGGTGAGGCTGGGGAACAGAAGGGCAATTTTCTTGCGACGTGTTTTTCTTACCAAGCGACCGTAGTTCTTATAAGATCATATTTCTTAAAATATTTTTATGCACATAAAACTGCTTGACACCTCATTAGTTGAAAAGGAGAAATGTTTCCTTCTACTTTATATTTCGGGTATAATAAAGAGAGAGATTAACAACTTATCACCTAATAAAAAACATAAGTAGAGTGTCATCATCATCAGCCTACTCCCGTCCACTGCTGAATACAGGCCTCTCCAATA